>SCLD01167293.1:0-90516 GCA_004367895.1 Oikopleura longicauda
GAAACAATAGAAATATAATCCATTTGTTATACCCTCATGTGACAATACCCACCTTTCACACGATCCGCCGCCACCCCGGATGGAGAATCTGGAGAGATATTCATCAATGTCAAGAAAATATTGAAATACATGAAAAAACATATTATTAATGACCAAAAAACATATTATTTTTTGATCTGTTAAACTCAAAATTAGGTTGAAATTTTGATAAAATTAAATTTTTTTCTTGGTTTTTTAAAAAGCGCTCGAAATAATGCTCGATTAAAGAGATCAATGTGGTAATTCTTAGTGCTAAATGATTTATTTTTTTTATCGGAAGCTGTGAAATTGAAACCGGAATTTTAGTTTCTAGACGAGTCCTTCCGAAAAATCGCCCCAACTTGGCGCCAAAAGATCGCTCTTAGAGTGCTGAGGAATGATAAAAGTGCTTTTTTTGACAACAAAATATGGTGTTTTCTTAATGACACCTGTAAACTAGTTAACCTCTAGAATATTTGAGATTATAATACTGCTCTTAATTTGATTATCCCAATCATTTCATTTTAAATTATTTATCTTAATGACTTATATTATTATAACGAGAAAATACTCAACTTCAAGTTTAAAGTTGATGATATTTATAAAGCATTTAAGTTTCTCGAAAATCATAAAAGCCCACGAGAAACTTTCAGAGTGCTAAGGATTGTATAATGCCTATAACTCCAAAATTTTACGGACCTGATATAGTCTATATCATAAAGACCATATCATATGGTCGATCACAGATTTTTCTTAGAAAAAATATGTTTCCGTCCCTTTTTCAACCCCTTGTAATATTTGTAACTTACAGTCGGGAGTCTTCCGCATTAAAATATCTCTATTCATGAAAATACAATTTTAATAATTATCGAAATTACGAAAAAAAGATGAGATGAAAAAATGAAAAAAAAAAGAGACACTCAAGCGTGACAGACGTTAACCGCTAAAGAGCTACCCCGTGAGCATGCATCCACAAGGGTCTCCACAATCATTGTTCCCTGTCAATATCCAAAAATTAGGGTGTACACAGTGTAATGATTGGTACGCCTCTTTTTGCCAGACCAGACCCGTGTACCTTAAACGAATTCATGAAACTGCATGATGCCTGATGACGTCAACATGTAATATAAAGTCTCAATAAATTCAAACCTTTAATTAGCTTCGGAAACCATAAAAATTCTCGATTCTCTCCATTTAAACTTGAAATCGTAGTAAAGAGATTACTACAAACACATTAAGATACTCTTGATCAGTTCAAGTATCTCGTTTATATAAATCTGAATCACTCTTCAGATACATCCTCAAAATACCGCCTTTAGATCTGCAAATCCACTGCTTGTCATTATTTGAACACTCATCAGGATTTTCAAACTGACGCTGATTGGTCTAATATGATGATCTAGACCTCACGATCTTGATTTCGGGAGACAAAGTTTTTACTGAAATCATCACATGACGCCGTAAGAACGGTTTTCATTTTAGCCCAAAAGGGAAAAATGTACTGAAATAGTCACTGGGGAGTTGAGCTATCTAATAACAAGGTCAAGATGTGGTCAACGGCTTCCATTTATGACGTCATCGCCCAACTCGTTAATTTTAACAATTTTTATGAAACCACAAGTGAACATTCAAAGCGGAAATTCTTTCCTGCAAACAAATAAAGATAAATGATAAGATTGATATAATTTAAAATATGATATTTATGAGAAATTTAATTATTTTTCTACAGTGAATGGCGACAATCCTAAAATATCAAAAATGATAACTATAATTCACAATTATAATTCAAACTATGATTGGACCGCTGCTACCGATTTCAAAACATATTATATTTTTCAACCCAAAATATATTTTTAGAAATTTTCAGAAAGTAATTTTTGGCCTCAAAATTTGCGAATTCGTCGTAAAAGTTTCGTGATTATACGTAATAATTTTTTGACTCCGAATTGATCACCTCGAAGGGCGGCTTATGGCTCAAATTGAAGAGCTTGGCTTGTTCTATCAGAATCAAGTCGCTAAAATTTGAGGAAAAGTTAAAAAATCGTTTTTCTCAATTTTCTCAGAATCATTAGTTATGGTCTGCACTAGACTCTGCAGTGGTCGGTTTCAGTCTTTCCACGTAATTCTTGACCATTTAAGGCCAATCTCGAGCCAAACAAATGACAGAAAAACGATTTTCCCAGAATTCTTCTTGACCACTAGGTGACGCCAGATTGAAATTTTGAGGATTGTAGGTTCTTAGTTGGGCCAAATTTAGTAGGAAAAAAAGTTTTCCATGTAATTGAAGGCACCTACCCCTACTTCATTTCGTTAAATCTAAATTGAGTGTTTGACAGGGTTCGGTCCAGCTAAATATTTGACGCAATAAAAACCATTTCCGATAGGCTGATTCATGATTTCATTTTTTTCGTGAGGCTAAGCCTACTTCAATAATGCAAATTTCACGGATTTACCTCAGCTTAATTTATGGCATTGATGACCACGAATTCATGATAAACAGAACTACGTTAAATGAATTTTGCCTCTTTTTTCTGTATATGGATCATAGAACGTTTTGTACTTGTGTCGCGTGACATGAGCTTAACATGTGATTTTTTGTTAGTTAGAAGAGGGATCATGTCAGATCGGAAGTGAATTAGACTGAAAATCTCCGTAGGAATCTCGTCTTCAAAGTTTTTTTTAAACCACAGTCCAATCATCTTTCGTCTTATTGATTTACCGTGGTTTCACCGTAAAACTACCACTAAAGTACAGGAGCGGCAAATGAGCATTAAATAATTTGAATCAGCTGATTTTGGAAATATTCCAATATTTTTTACGAAAACTCATTTAAAACAGAGATATCCGTGTCATTGAAAATTAATTTGATTTGAGGGGAACCACAGTCAACCACGATTAACTGAACCTTGCAGGGACTCAACTTCATAAAATTTAAAATTGAACGGTAGAAATAGATTCTCAATGTAACAATTTTTAGAATACAATCTAAGATCATTATTAACATTCGTTCCCAGGCTATGACCAGGCTCATCCAAATAAAAGATATAATTTATTATACGATTTAATTGTTAAATTATCCTACCCTTAAATGAGCTACCTTATATAATATCACCTTACCCTTATTAGAACAAACATATTGAATGAAGCATGTATTTGAAACGTTGAAAAAGCAGAACGTTTATATCCAATATAGTCTGAAGTGTACTGAAAAAGTGTAGGAGGATTTTCGTTCATCCCAAGTTAAGACGGTTATCGTCATTCTTCTAAAAGTGATAAAATTACACCAATTGGTTCAGCTCAAATTCGGCTGAAATTCACGAAATTCTAAAAAGTCAAATTTTTCCATTTCAAAAAATTATTTTCAAAGCGAGAAAATATAGTTCGAGCATCCTTAGTTGTGAACATTATAATTGTGGCTTATCTGGAGTCAAACTAGCCATATTTACAAAATACCAAAAGCATGAATGTGTCTTTTTATAACAGAAAACTAACAAAGACTGTAAAGTCGAAATATTCATTTCAAAGCCGAACAAAATACCCTAATGAGAGTATAGACAAAAGATTAAGGATATAATGCATTAAATAGAACATGTTAGAGAGCACATCATAGAGTTTTGTTTTAAATAACACTCTAGACCGGTAGTTAATCCGTCACAATCTTCCGGTTATCAAGTTCCTTTATTTTCATTACACTTGAACAGTCTTTCTCACGATGAATAAGGATACCATGCTCCTAAATTATTCCAAAATTTTTCAACGCGATTTATTTGGCAGTCTAGATGACATTTTTAATAATTTGGGACTATTTCGACGGGACACATGAAGCCTAAGTAGAATCTTGTCTTTGATTGAGCGTATTTTGTATGCTGAGAATATGTTAGCTGAATGTTGAGAGTAAAAATTCTAGAGAACATAACAAATATTCACTTGGCATAACTTTTTATGTTTAAACAAATCTTTATGCGCACCAATCCCTTTCATTTTTGGTATTTTTGAACTATTTCACGAGTTTTTTTTGTGAAAATTCTTTTGATTTGACCTTTCTGATCAGTCTGTACGCGGCCACACGGGACATGGGCCCGTGCATAATCAGATTCTCATCTGAAATCTATGATTCTTTCTTTTTGTAAAAAAAGATTTTTATTAAAATTCTATTGGATTGAATTTTTGTAATTTTGGAGTAAATTTTCATTTAATTTCTAATGTATTCATTTATATGCAAATTCAAATGTAACTCTCTGAATGAACGGAAGAAGGCTTGTTTTGAAGGTTTGATCCTGTTCTTATCTAGATGAACTAATGCACGTGTGTCCCGCTGTGCTTACCTGCCGCGTTTTTTCTTATCAGAAGTCAGCTGATTCTCAGCCCACCGAATTCTTCTATTCTCTCAGAATGCTCACTCTCTAGTCATTTAAAGATTCATATTTTTTAAACGCTTTATTTTTTCAGAAGCATGGTCCATTCGGATTTTCTAGGTGGAGACTAAAATGGGGGATTGAATGGTGAAAACGTTCAGCAACAAAAAATCAGGCCCGGAGGCGATCCACATTTTAAGCTACCTGAGTCACTCCGAAATTCCAATCAAACCAAATCGAAAATCGTATATTTGTTTTTATATTCTGCATAAATATGATTTGAAAGAAAATAATTTCAATCAAATATCATAACATCACCTGAAATAGGAATAACATAAAAAACATGAGCCAAATTGATAAAAATGACAGGATGATTCAACCAATCATCGTCAAGTAAAAATTTAGCATCTTTTAGATTAGTTCAAATCTTTGATGAAATCGACAACATCGAATCGATGTCATCGATGCTGCAGATGAAATATGTCAGTGATGAATTAGGTCGTTTTTGTCACGTTGACGATGTCGCCAACTGTTAACCAACATCTTGCAACATTAGCGTTGGACACCAACATACCCTGGTAGACATCTATTTCTTAGTAGATGAAATCCTGATCTTCTCTATTTTTTACATTCAAAATAGGCGTGGGCGATGTAAGATTCTACTAAGAAATAGATGTCCACCTCTGGTACTAGAAAGTCGCCAACATAAAGATCCAGCTATCAAAAAATTAAAATGGTCAACATCGTTACCAATTTTTCTCAGTCCATGTTTGAAGTTCAATCAAAATGCAAAAGATGCTCGGGGAATTGTTGTATAACTTCACTTCCGAAGCAAGTTCTGGTGATTTGCCATTTTGAATCAAGGGCGTTTCTTACCATGGTTAAAAAATTTATGGATTATAAAATATAACAGTTTAAGTCGAAATATCGGAAACGATTAGATTACAACCACAGTATTCATACCGGGTTAATAAAAATGGAGTAACCAACTTAACAGTTTCGTCCATATCTGTCATGTGCATGACATAAGGCTCAAATTGAGGATTGCAACCACTAGATTTGCCACAAAATACCCTCGAAAAGTCTCCCTTCGTCTCCGCTCATGGACCATGAGTCATGGTGACCGGAAGTCGTTCAAATCCACTTAATTTCCCTCAATACTCCCTTGATATATGATTCTGGTTCTCCCAAAAACTGTTGGGTCACTTCTTATCACCAGAAATGATGTTTAAACCAATCATAACGCCCTGGTAGATTCTCAATGAAAATGAATGAAATGAGTGCATTTACCGGCAATCATAAATAATTTACGTCCGTTTGCATCGACACTGTACCGGTGGTAGCCAATAACTTATTGGCAATAAGGTCTGGTTCAACTACATTTTTGGTTCATTTTCTGGTTGATTAAGTCATGATTTATATGAATATTTCGAGAGTCAAATTCTAGATTCGCTCTATCATACTTCTTTATATTAAATAAAAATGAAAATTGTGATTTTTGTGTTCATGTTTTAATTTAAGTAGATACAGTTATTTGATATAATCTAGACGTTTATCGGACTCCTTATTCGTCGAGACGCATATTTTGAGTCGTCATATGATACATGACGCCTTTATGCATATTTTTTTGTCTTGCATGTGTGCGTTTAAAGTAGCTATGGGATGTGCGTTTATCCAAAATTGGATTGTAATAGACTTGGAAGGGCTAGCCAAATGGGCTCGTTGTTCGTCCAGAAATTGAAGAAAGTCAGTAAATACATGTCCAGATTCAATCAACAGGATAATGAGTGATCAAATATGTTCAGAAAAAATATAAACGGTCGACAGTGCCACCGATCGTGGTGGTCACCCCAAAGCAGACCAGACACATTTGTGGTTATTGGTATTGTTGGCACTATTGATAGGCCCAGTTATTTTATGTTACGTCTTGTATACTTTTTTTTAAATTCAAAATATGTCCTGATTTATAATTTATGACCCCCTATATCATCAACAAATTTCTGAATCTTTTCCTGACATACTAGTCTTTGAAGAAATATGGCACCAGCAACCGTCGTGAATATCAGGAGTATTGAATCTAACATAAAATATTGATACCAAACAAGATTGTGAGATTGGGCTCGTAAATTATGTGCTCCGTCCGTTTCAATAACATATTCAATGTGATATATAGCGACGTCTAGTGGATGATTTTGTTTCAAACGGTGAAGACGACTCATGTTTGAAACTGCCTCTTTGTATGATTGATTGCTTATTATCCTAAAAGCATTAATTAGAGAACTCCCATGTGCGAAATAATATACAAAAGAAATTCCCAAAGGATTTCCAGGAAGCTGCTGGACGAATTCCCGGCAAAAGAAAAATAACTTACTCTTTTATGGAATCACGAAAAGCGGATTGATCGAGGTCAGTAATATCTAGAGTCTTTCCAGCTCCCCTATCAGTTATTCTGAGCATATTATCATATTGATCGACAAGTAAGGGAAGGCCCAACATTGGTACAGCGTGGAAGATAGCTTCATAAAGTCCATTTGTTCCCCCATGAGTTATAAATAATTTTGTATTATTGTGGCCCATAACGTCGTTTTGTGGTATCCAGTCTAAAGTGAAAAAAAGTAAAAGTCAAATCTCGTGAAGTGAACCCGTTACATACCTTGTATAAGGGTATTGGAACCAAGTTTTTTCGGTCTCCGTTTTTCATTATATCTCCATAATACTCGCAATGGTGCTAATTTGGCAAAAGTCTCCGCCACCATATTTGCTTTTTCATCAGACATTTCTGACACCATTGATCCCATCGAAAATATTACTAATCCATCGGTTGCCTCTTCAACAAAACGTCTAACGCGATCATTTCCGATTGTCTTGGCTTCTTTGCAATGAAATCCACCGATAAATTCCATATTAGGCATCATAGGACGGGGATATTCAAATGAAAAGTCTGTTCGAATCAACCACATTGAACTTTCGGATACCAAATCCAAGTAACCCTTTTTGTTGACTTTAATTTTGCATATCGGGTCAGCGTTTATAATTATTATTCTTTTTGATGAAAGTTTTAATCGAGTATTAACGGTATAAGTCACGTAACGCCTACGTATAAATGCCGGTTGTCCGACTTTCCTAACAAAATATCTTGTTGTTAAATACTGTCCAAAATCATGGCACTAAAAATCGATTTGAAAAATGAAGAAACTGGTTTTGATAAGGTCAAAGTTTAAAACTAGTTCTCTTGGGAATCATAACGATTTGTCCGGGCCCGGCGGAGGTCCGGACACCCTAACGACAGGATCGGACAACCCTCAATACGGTAGTTGTGTTCATCAATTTTAAGTCACATTCCTTTTGGGGATCAACATATTTATGAACTATTGGGTCCATTTGATAGGACATTATTGTGGTTACGGCCGTATATTGGACAATATAATTTATCATATTCCATGTTCTCTGGAACAAATTCATTTTATCAGAATAAGCAGTATTTATCATTGGTACATAGGACACGGGAACTGGTGTCTGACTCATAACAAAATGCATCTCGGCAGGTAATGTCCGTACACTGTAAACAAATGGTTTTCTTAACTTACTTTTGGTCATTTATGGTCATCTTATAAGGCCATTTTTGACTTCAAATATGCTAGTTTTGACTCAATGAATGGATTTTAAATCATCTAAGAACGATTTTGACCAATTCCTTAGCTGCAAGTAATTCACCACATGGTACCGACGGATCAGCCAAGACCAAGTCATAATCGGAATGGTTTAATCTTTTTAAAATCTCATCACTGGCCATCAGAGTTTCACATTGTTGGTTTCTCATTGCAAGCTGCTCCAGCCAAAATGTAACCATGGCATATGTCCGATTCCAGAAAGTCATCTCAGATTTTGATCCAAGTTTTGTTTTTTGAATGACACGATCATGACTTTCGAGATGGAAACCGGCTAAAATATACTCGTTACATGATTCAAGTATAACTGTATCAAACTGTTAACTCAGACCAAGTTCAAGTTCGAGGTCCCTTGAACCAAATATAGAAAGTTCGAAAAGTTCATTGCGGTCTTTAGGGAACATGGATCTAAATTGGGGCTTGAATAAGCTTCTTCGAATAATTGAATTTTGGGTGTTGGATTATGGTGTACTTACATTTGAAACTGACATTGAATGGAATGAAGGTCACTTTATCGAAATCATCTTTGAGGAAATCCGTGTAGGCTGATGATTGCATCACGTGAATTGTATGATTTCGGCGATGCAATTCCTCGATTATGATCTTAAAATACGATGATATAATAATTTTTATCAATTCAAGACAAATGGGTCAGCGCCAACTATTATATTCTCATATAAGCATTTGCCACGACGGTCGACTAGTTTTAAAAACAATAGATACCTTCATATTGATCCAGTGACTCCATTCTGCAGGCCATACTAAGATTTTAAACGATTCAACTGGCACCAAGAGCAATAACCAGACCCATATTGAACAAACTAATTTCATTCACTAAAATATATAAGTTAAGTAAAATAATGCAAAAATAAATTAACAAAAGTAAAAACAATATATTAAAATAATAACATAAAAAAGATAGAAGTAGCATAAAGAGGTAAAAACTCACAAGAACTCTTTTTTATACACTCGGGCGATTTGAAATAAATGAATAGTATTGATATGGTCTAGAAAGAAATATATTTTTTTTTCTAATTTTTTATCGGCTCGAAAATATTTTTTTTAAGTTTTATTTTTTTCTCCCACGGGGCAAGAGACAAAAATTTATCTGGTTTAAATTATCCATTTTTGTCGGGCGATCGTTACCGGCTTTTTTGTCTGATGTGACATATTTTTGGAGTGTGACGAATTTAATAGAATTGAAACTATTGAAATGAACGATAACTTTTGTCGATAACTTTTTTTTCAAATCGATAAATTCGGTTTGTCGATTCGTGGCCGTGATGGGATTGTGAAAATAGATTTGAAAAAAGCCTTGTATTGATTAAAATAGTATATTCTCGGTTTCGGGTGTCATTAAGAGGCTACGCAAAACCCCCTGGGCAAACTCTTTCGATTTCTCCCATTTTTATCTCCTTCCCTCATTTCTCTATGTTTTCACATTTTTCTTACCTGACGTTGAAATAATGAGTATTGGTAACTCTCACAAAGTTTTTTGTTTCGTCTGCTGGGCTTTCTGGGCATGATAAACGTTGGATTTCGAAAATTTAAAAATTTTCTCCCACGCGAATTTTATTCGCTCGAATTTTCACAGCTGAATATTTTTCCTCTGAAATAATGCAGAATTAAAAATGGGTCAATTTTGACTCCTTGGGGTTAGATTTCTCGTTACACCGGCAGAATGAGTGTAAAGTTTTATACACATTTTCATAAACTTTTTATGGTATTTTAAATCTCTTTTTAAATGAACTTAACTTTAAGCATAAATATTGTTTCAGCCTACGAGTAGCGGCTTATCAAGTCTCTGACTATTCACTCTATTCTGTAAATATACTCTATCATCTCAGCCTAATCGAGAGATATGGTAAAAAACACGGTAGAGGAAGCTCGGCTAACAAAAGCTATTCGCAGTAAGTCTTGCTTTTTTACATAATTGTTGCCATCCATAATGAATATTTCTCGAAAAAAGGCAACCTGCTTAGGGTGGAGACTGCAAAGAATAAAAAAAAATCGAACGAAACTCTATTATCACAAATTCGTTATAACTTTGAGGATCGATTTTCGCAGTAGATCTGACTCGATTCATTTAGTTTGACCATGTTTGGCTCGCGTTTGCCTTGCATAAGATCATTGTAGGTCCTCGATAGTTTTACTACGCCCATTTTGCCATCAATTAAACGGTACATTTTGATAGTCTTTTCCATTTTTTTTAAGTATTTGCATATCTTTCACTATTTTACTTCTTGATACTAACTTCTATAGTCTCTCTCATAACATTACTCGCTTTTCGAATTGGGTTCTCGATCTTGTTGTGTGAGTCGATCGATTTTCGTGGTTTCCCTCTCTCCTTTTCTCCGATCCCTCTTTCTCTCCCTCCCCTCACTATTATACCATAACGTTTGATGAACAATCCAGACCTACACTTATCACACTTTATCCCAACCCAGATGATCCCAAACCCAAAATTATCATCACGCCTCGATCTCAGTTTAAAACTGATTTTATTATTCAAGATAGTGTTTTTTCTCTAATTGAAAAAGGAAAATGAAGTGGGTAAACTATGGACGAAGAAGTTCTAATAGAACGCCTCCCTATTATGACTCATAGGTTGATTTTAAGATGTTCGAATTGATATTCGACAACAGAACTGGATTCCACCGGTTTATAAAACACAATTGACCAAAGAAGAACAATTGTATGAAGACAGAAAAATATATTTGGAAGGATTGGTTGTAGACCATAATATTATTTTCAAGATTTGAAAAGTTTTAAAGAATAGCGCAAGCCTAGAGCCACATTATAATGACTCATTTAAACTCATTAATCATACTGTAGTTATACCGTTAAAAATTGAATAGAACGTAAAATTGAAAAAATGTGAGATTAACACGAGCGGTTTCTAACGATAGACCACGTGACCTAAGGAGCTGATGATAAGCTAAAAAAAGTATGAGTTCAGCAATAATAAACTCAAGAAACATGGTGCCATTATATAACACAGTCCTCCACCACCATCATCCATGGGTAGAGTGGACCACTGACCATGTGTCGGCCAGCACTGTATCATACCGTCTGTATATCTTGTGAACCAGACGATAAAATCTTAAAAAATGTATTCTGTACAGCAAGAATTGATTGTACAACAGGAACACGACGGATTACTCATATCGTGTCCTCACCCACGACTCGTAGACTACCCTGGTAGACATTTATTTCTTAGTAGATGAAATCCTTATCTTCTATATTGTTTACGTTCAAAATAGGCGTGGGCGGTGTAAGATTCTACTAAGAAATAGATGTCCACCACTGTACAAATGACCAAATTTACAGACCATCAAGCAAAACAAATAGACTGAAATATGATTTAACTCCGGAGCTTAATTCTCGGGAAGTTCCGCAGTTATTCACATAAATTCTCGTCATGTACGGTAAACCACGGTTTACCGGTATGTGATATACCGTATATGTACCGTATATTGACTGGCATTGCATTGTAGGCTAGATTGTAGTTCGTATTTTATAGAGACGACTCTATAAGGGCCGCCCATATCAGTAAAGACTTTCATCTTATACAATTCGAATTCATTCGGAGCCATAATGGCCATGAATCAGTCACGTGATAGGTTCATGGAAATAAAAAGCAAGATTGATTGGTGACTAAACCGTTGCTATTACTGTATTCTGTCGCAATCAAACAGTGATAAGTCAGATTGCCCTGTTTAACTGTTATCTCAAATTGTCACTCACCTACGAGTAGTTACTATTCACTCACTTAAGAAGTCTTAGTTAAGAAGTTTTCCTGCTTCTGTTAAAGTGGGGTGCGTCTTCTCGATGGTCATTTTGCCCGAATTCCGCATCCCACTTTAGTAACCACTATCGTATTGGCAATGATCTAGACTTCAAAATTAAAACTAACCTTGGAGGTCCCTTGAGTGTTGATACATAAGGAGGTTAAATTGAGGGTTTCGCATAAGGGTTGATGACATCCTTAAAATTAAAAACCAGTTTGTTTCAAGGATACATACTGAACATTTAGATTTTAAAGAACCATATGAATTCATTCAACCTGAAAATGAGTTAAAATTCATCCATTTCATTAAACTCTTAAGGTTTAAAAGACTTACACCCTTTCTTTTTTAATTCGAATGATTTTCAGATCATACAACTAATAAATGCAATTCATAATCTATGCAATGAATAAATTGCAACCATAATAAGCAAAACCAGAACTAATTAAGCAATACGATGCGGAAATTAACGAAGAAGAAGGTTTTCTGGATTATGCATATTATATGAATCCTATAACTACAGCGCCTGCTAGAGACGAGATAAAAAAAGCAAAGGTTTGTATCAGGCTTTTGATTAGTTGATTTTAAAAAAAGATTTTATAAGGATATGCTAGCATTTTGTGATCATTTTATTCTACCACGAGATCTGGTTAAAATGAGAAATAAATTGAAAAGAATTCAAATTCGACTTTACAATGTCAGGAGACTTTCATGTATGTACCTGTATTGTCAAAGCTCAATTAAATATAAATCGATTCAACGAAAACTAATTTAAAAAGCTTTCAAATCGATTCTCCAAGCTAAACTATTGGTTGACTGGGAGTGATCCCTCGAACAACTTACGATATATTTAAGTGAAAAGTTGTTTAACACTACCTGTCCTTTGCATAATTTTTCTGCTTCTCGGTTTTTATCAAAATCCCTATTTTTATAACGCTGCAGCTTTGGGAACGTCTAAAACAATTCAAATATCAACAAAGGGGAAAAAGTTTGTCGCTTATTTCCTCACTCATAAATTAACAAATTATATTATTGATATTATTGTTCGCGTGAACATTGTCATGATTAAGATTACATACCATGAATTAGTTGACTCACAAAAAGCACCTGACATGGTTACGAATTTGACCGGCAAAAAATAACCGAGTAGGCATGATTGCGGTATTTCTCTTTTTAATGACCTCATAACGACAAATTTCTTCTTGATACAACTCTATTATAGAAGAATCTCATAACTTCATAAATCACAATTGAGTTTGGTATAGGAAGTCTCAACCGAATCCTGTTTACGCACGTAGCAAAACGTAGCACATTTTATTTGAATTTCATCAAGTTTATGACACTGTACTTCATAATAGGTTAAATCACTTCATCCAGAGACATTTTGTGACCAAACCAATTTGATCATGCCTTGATATGATCTTGGCTTATAAAAAGATGACCGTACGGTCAACTTGACGATTGATTCAGTTATTTGGTGACATAAAGGTGATAATTTTAAACAGTATAAAATGTTACATATCTCGAATTTAAGAACACTACCTTTAATCACTTTAAGAACACTATAAAAACGTTCGATCATAAATATATTTTGTCACTCCTGAGTCAGGAGTCCTAAATCAATACGTAAAACCTTCAAATTACGTTCTGAATAAACAGAAACGTAAGCATTCTGAAGTTTTTGCTGATTTTGATATGGATATAGACTATATCATATAGTACACTTATTGAATCGGAAATAAATGATATGGTGTAACAAATTGGTAACATTGTGCCCGTTACAATTTGTGCGTAAGCCTCCGGAAAGTTATGGCCAAAAAACTGTTTTAGTCGATTTGGATATCACCCTGGCCGCCAGTGCCTGGCGTAAGGGGAATACAATCAAAGAGTATTGCCACGTATTAAATGTCAAGAAACATTTTACGTTCCCATAAAAGTATGCATTTATATAACAGTAATAAGCTTGGGATTTGTTTGTTTATTCGAAAACAGATTCGTAAGAGAATCAAGAGGAACGAATCAGAACTTAAAGACTGTAAGGCGGGGCTAGCTTGTTGTACTAGTCTTTTTTCGTGTCGGCTAGACTTTTTTCAAAAAAATTTTGCATCAGCGGGATTCGTGGACTTTTCGATCTAGCAGCTAGTTGACCCTCTCTTGTAGCCATGGACAAGAGGTCTAGTCCTTGATAGTTCTCGTGTACCTTACTAATATCTGATTTGACCACGCAATGATATCACGCTGTGAATCTGCCCACGATACTTCTAGGCACAACAAAATAATTCTGATTCACGTAAGGTAAAAAGTTCATTGCAAACGAACGTCGTGATTCTGTTGCTGAAGCCTTGGTAAATATGCTTTCTTCTGATGAAGCCCAAACTGTCAATATTCAAAAAGCAGCTGCACGAGTACGAAACGCTCGAAAAGAATCCATTTTCGCCTTTCTATAAATTGATCAGTTTCGTGTTCTATTAGTTTAAATGCGCCTTATTTATGTTAACGCTCTTTACTAGGTAATGTTGCTAGTATGTTTCCTCATTTAGTTTAAAGGTTCAAATTTTAGAGTAGTTGAAAACTCTAGAATTTGTGAGGTTTAATTTGAGTGAGCCCCTCAGGGTGGGTTAGGTATCAGACTGCTCTGCATATTTTTTGCTTGTCTCCAAATGAGAACACACTTCGTACTTTTCATCCGAATTCCTTTAATTTGATTGGTCGACATTTACAATAGCAAGCGAGATCATTTCACCATTGAGAATATAGCAACAGAAATGATTTGACAAAGGGGATGAAAAATTAAAAAAGAGAAATATTTTCAATAATAAACTCGATGTATAAAATGTCATCAATTAAATACTGGTCAATAAAATTGGTGACGGTATGTTTGGTGACAGGAGTTATGTCGCAGAAATCGTCAGCATTTGAACAATACCCTCCACTGGATTATAATGATCCATCATCACCAGGTAAACTAAAATGATCTGTTGAGCTACGGTTTAGTGCGTTAGAGTTTGCCCTTGGACACAAATTTTATGTAAGGGGAAGGAGGGAGAAAAGACGAGAAAAACTTATTCAAAATGTTGTTTGTAATTTATTCACCAGTCATTAATTATGAGTCATATTAAGATTGCGAGGACAAGGTTGCTCAAGATGATTGCGTCCGTCTTTTGGCAAATAATCTTTATCAATGTGATGACTTCACCGATGAACAAAAAAAATTATGTCAAGGGACTTGTAATCTTTGTGGAATGTTTGCCGAAGACGAACCTGAACCTGAAAGTCTTCCTCCTCAACCTGCCATCGATATTTCAAAAGCCACAAATGATGATTTTATTGAAGTTGATAATAGCGATAATGATTATGGAGTTGACGGAATATTACCGAATCATGGTCAAGTTCAACCACAAGCAGCGCAACCAGCAATGGTACCAGCAGCTAATCCTGGACTGATTCCTGGAATGTATCCTGCTCCTGGGATGTACCCAGGTTACCCATATCCACAGCCAGGATATCCATATGCTCATCCTATGCCACACGTTCCATATGCTCCACCTGGTAAGTTTGTTTTTTTTTGACATTTTTTCATAAATGTTATCTTTATTATAAAGATATTTTAGCATCTCAAATACCTGCAAAAGGCAAACCTGGTCGAAAAGGTAGCCCACCACCATTCGCATTACCGCCCGGCCAAAACGTTTACGACGATGAACCGGAAAACCCGGATGGTGCTATTCGTGATGGTGCTGCAAATGTTAATGTTCCCGTGTTAGGCGGCAAGACGCTTCCTGGTATGTTGTTACCTCTTTGGGCTGTCATCTTAATTTGTTTTGGAATAATCATTTTGCTTATTTTCTGTTGCTGGTTTTCTGTAAAAATTCATTCGTGCTGGTTGAGAAGAAGTCACAGACGAGACGTTAGTAGAATTCAAAAAGATACAGACGTTACAGTTGCCCAGTTGAAGACTGAATTAGCATCCATGAAGAAACTAGCCAATGAGAGGCAGCAAATAATTGATGAAACAAAGGAATGTGGTGTCGATGTACCCTCAAATATGGATGTATAGGGGTATACTAAAATCTCATCCAAACAAACTCATGTTTTACCTTCTTTAGTGCTTTTCGAAAGTGTTCATTTCTCAATATATCATTATTTACGTAATCCTAAAAATCTAAAGATTCTGATTCGTCAAGTGATTTCATTGGTTGAATCGATTAGATACCATTTATGGATTGGATTATTGTTTCTTGTTGCCAAATCTTGTTTTCTTTCTGTTTCATACATTTGAAAAACAAATAAATTTCTGTCTGTCACTGATTGAAACTGTATTTGGCAACAAGCAAACGAATTCCAACTTGGACTAGGAGAATCAAAGGGTTAAAAGCAGACGTCAGCGGACAGCACTCTCGGATTTTCCTGAAAATACTGTCTGTTCGCTGTCCGGATTCTGTCTTGATTTCACGAAAAAAAAGTCTGTCCGGTGTCTGTCTGTCCGGACAAGGACACGAAATTGCTGTCCGGATTTTCGATGTCCTTGTCCACCGTCGTCTGGTTAGAGGGTATCTCACGCTAAGAGAAGGTTCATTAAGAGTTGATCCTGCATCATTTAAAAAGATGAATACAGAACCAGCACCTTCTTATCAAGAGGCCCAGCAGGATAGAAGTGTGAATAATAGCATTCGACAAACTGACACTTTACGATCACTTGCACGGGATAGACTTATCACCGATGATGATAACGAATCAGATCTTGTGAAAATGAAAAACGATTTAAAGGTAATTTATCAAACAGAGCCGACCGAAGCGCTCCAACCGAGTAATCGTAATCATTTTCTTTTCAATCCAACCGAGCGCGAAATGAAATTGAATATGAATAGAAATGTCAACCCGTTTGGTATTTTGATTCTGAAAAACTCTTTGAGGATATAGGATACGCCGCAAATGACATGTATATTTCATAAATCTTTCAGCGAGAACGATCTGAGTTGGATGATACCTATGGCCGCATAAATGATGTTTTGAGTCAAAGAAAGGGCAGTCAATCAATTGCTCCATCACATACACATTCTAATGGTGTTCAACCATCACGGTCCGAGATATATGAAGATACCGATCTATCAGCACCTCTGTCAAAAGAACCAAGCCAAGTCGTTTCTAATAAAGAAATGAATCCTGATGAATCATCGTCCTCAGAATCCGAAGCGTCCGTCATCGATATCACTGCTGTTTCTGGTAAGCGGTTTACCGTTAGTCATATAAAATAAAAAATAATAATTTTTAGAAGCGAACGTTGAAGATGTGAAACCTGAAGTCCCCAAATCTCAACCACAAATCGAACCACAACTAGTGGTCAACAACGGTAGTACAAAAGATAACGATAGTACAAAACAAGAGTTATACCATACACGAAAAGTTAAACGGTTTAAATCAAATAGCGTATGGTATACTAATAATGTTTTGAGTTAGACTGATTTAGATACCAAATGTGAGGCGTACACTTTTCGAGTTTGACACTACTACTAGTGGCGCTTCGCATATGGTCAGGTGATAGTAGGGCAATGGGTGAATGCAAAGCATGATACCCATTAAATGAGAGACTGGGATTTTGGATGTCAGAAATGATAAACAGTTCCGAGGGAATTACTCCTGGATATTTGGACTGAATTTAAACCGATAAAAGCCATGAAAGGGTTACAAGGAATGATGAAAAATCTTATTGACGAAGTTGCTGATTCAAAAGAAGAATCTGCTAGATTAAAATATCAGCTTGATAAAGGTAAACTTAGATTTTTTTGGAGATACCTTTTTTTGATGATTGACTTTTATTCGGCAAAAGGAATATTTTAAGAAAAACATGATAGAAAACGAGAATTGGAGGATGCAAAAGAGAAAATCATGCAAGAAAATAAGGAGTACGTAGATGCATACAAAGACGTTGATGATATTTATGGACAAACAGCGGACCCTGGTACTGGTGGAAAGCATCCGATTGTCGCTGCGTTACCTGAAGGCTGTCTTAAAGATAATATCATTCCACCGGGTGCTACACTACCAGGAAAAAATGGAACACCGCAATCACAAAAGACTGAAGTCAAACATGCTGATGTGAATCAAGCCGAAAAAGCACCAGAACCAGAAAAACCAAAAGATCTCAATGAAAAGCCAAAAGGAAACTTCTTGGCCCCAATAAATAATTTTATACCGGGCCAAGGTATTGCTGGATTAAAGAAAATGATACCATCAAATGTTAAAGATACTCTTAAAGTGTTCGCACCTGCTAAAAATAATAAAGAAACGCCATCTGGACAGGAAATTCCTCCAAGTGTTAGCAGTGCACAAAAGCCCCCTTCACTGAAAAATATTCCAGAAATAACTGATAATGCAACTGGAAATTCTACAATTTGGACACCACCAAAACCTGTTGTAGAGCCACTGAAAGCTCCATCAGAAAAACCAGTAGAACCTGTTTTATCACCATTAGAATTACTGCACAAGGAAGCTATGGAAAGAGCACAGCAAAATGGAGCAACCGTTGATATTAAAGACATTTTATCAATTAGAGATAATAAGCTCGACCCATCTGTAGGCAAGTTTACTTTTTCTTTTTTTAGGAATCTTTGATTCATAGGGTAGTCCCCAGAAAAGAGCGGATTCATATTTTCCTCTTGGGGAGTGAGTCCGATTAGTGCAATAAGTATCAAATTGAGAACTACCAAGTGAAAAGTCAGGTGAAGTGACCACCCCGAAATCTAGCAATAACTTATTGAATCAAACATATAACAGTAGTACGAATAGTAAAGTATGAAAGTATAAATCAAAAATTCAAAATTTGCAGACTATTCCGATTCTGGCGATATTAGTACGAACTCAATATGACAAGATTTCAGTTTTACTTAATTAAAATGTACTCGACTTAGTTAAAATGTACTTGACAATATCACATAAGGTCCCAATTTGAGCCACTTCGCTATATATGGCAGAATTAATACGACATAAAGTCTGAGAAAAAATAATTGCGCTGGAAGAATTTGTTTTTAAATTTTCAAAATCAAAAAATAGCGGCCGCAAGCTTATTAGTACCGAAACTTATGTGACTAACATATACTGGATCTAAAACGAAAATAGGCATACACTTTTGAGTATAGAGAGTATAAAGTGTATGCCTATTATCGTTTTAGATCCAATAAAATTCCAATCGAACGGCATAAAATGGATACATAAGTTATATCTCAAATCCATGTAAAACGTATTCACCTGCCTAGGATCCAAGGTAGAACCGTGACAAAACCATGACGAAAAAATGGAGGGATATTTGAATTCTTTCTTTTTTGGGGTACAGCCGGTTCGTAGTCTATGAGAGCTTTTTAGTAAACTTTTATGAAAGTGAGTCCACCAGGAAGTCATACGTATGCCGGACAAGTGACTCGTGAGTATACAAATATGAATATTCCTCAACCCACAAGGGATCCCGAGCCACCTTTTCGGTCGAGGCCAAAGCCAAACGCTCCTCCACTAGAAGTTAATCGAAAATGGGTTCCGCCTGGCCAAAATCCAAGTCTTCAGTCAAGTTATCAAAATTTTGATACAATTTCAAATGGATTTGATAAATCGAGTGTTTTTGATCGAAATTCCGCTATGGGTAGTCAATCCGCCTATCATGATACTCATACATATGTTAACATAAATGCATCGAACAGCAAACCAGAGTTGATCGAATCGCCCAGCTCCCAGTCTCTCAGTTCTCGAGGTTTCTAAAATTCTAAACAAATCCGATTGTTTATACCATTTTCGGATTTTTTCATTATCAATGTATATAATGAGAATTTTAGGAGGAATTTCTTCACGAAATTCAGTCATTTCGGGAGCAGAAAAATCAATGATGGATTTTCCGTCAGTTCGATCTGGTATGACTCACAGTGCAATCGAACCCTCTGGATTCACTGGTGATGCATCGGACCTTATTTCGGTGACATCATATGAAACTACGACCTCTTATTCAACATGTACAGCACGTTCAGCTCGAAGTGCCGTAAGTGCAATCAGTGCACTTTCACGTGCAACTACAGCAACGGCAACCTCAATTGAATCTAGTCATCATTCTCAAGCAAACTCAGGTAAGTCATTCAAAAAATATTACATAAAATCGGCTATATAATAAATCGAAATTTATTTGATGCGATTTTAGTGGTGGCACATTCCGAAAGTAGGGCTTCAATGAGACCTACGGAGGATCAAAATTCTAATCAAGAAGTTCAAGAAATTCCGGAAAGCAGAGCAACTGTCAACAACTTCGTAAGTATATCCATATAGTTTTAATTGTAAACTATATACTATAGTCTAAATTACATAATCTTAATACGTTATACAGTTTAATTACCAGTTTTAGCCGTTATTTTATTCACACATATTTTTAGTTAAATCGAATACCAAACGCTGCAATTAGAAATGAATTCAAATCAAAAATGACTCAAATGGATGAAAAATGGACAGTGACAAATTCCAAAATTGGTACAGTTTTCCCTGGTGACAATCAGGTCGCCGCTCTGTGCAAGAAAATGATCTCCAGCGCTCATACTCTTCTTAAATGTGAGCCTGGTAATGTTAATTTAATTTCAACCGGTCGTGAACTTGGCGATATGGGAAGTAAGCTGAACGAACTCAAATCAGCTGATGTAGCATCCCCGATCAATACTTTTGCTAAAAATATACTTTTTACTTCACTTTACATCAACAAACAGACAAATGGAAACGATTCATTCCAGGCCTCATTCAATTCTCTCATTGATACAACAGATCAATTAATGGTGCTACTTGAAACAGGTTTGAATACTCCCCCTTGCGGAATTCGGGCAAAATGATCGTCGGAAATACGCGCTCTTCTTTATTTTTTGCTCCACTAAATTTATGTTTTAGTTATAAAAAATGAAGGTGGAACAGTGCTTGAAGATTCTAAATCTTCATTCATGACACGAACAGTTTCTGATACATTCACCGAACAATCTGAAACCAGTCAATCAGCTTTTGAAAATCCAGAATCAATACCGAACGAAAATTCTTCATCAGAAGACGAAGAATCGGATACAAGGTGAGAGTTCAGTTTTTATATCGTTTTTTGTTTAATATTCTTCAAAGTCAAAAACCGGATACAAGCAAAAACGAAATTGCTCCAACCAATTTGGTTGAAATCGCAGAAAAAGCTTCATTATCAGGAAGTTCAATACTAAGAGCAATCGATGCCAACGAAGCTGAACGAAACCAAGACGAAGCTGGAAACCAAAATGATAAGGAGAAAGAGAAGAAGGAAGAAGACAAAAATTCATCTTCCTCGTCTTCATCGACAAGTTTTAGTACTTCATCTGAATCCGACTCTGAATAAATATTCTTCATATCATAGATCATTTTTAATCTTCAATTCAACTGTTTTAAAGTAGTCGGAAGTTGGTCTATGGTTAGAGTGAATTGCCAGAACTTCGTGATTTTAAAAGAATTCGTTATAATCAAGTATTCAAAATTTTACCGGAAACTTTTCAGTTATCATGGTCTTTGACGACCCATAATTTCTGCATAGCCTGGAGCATGCGGATGGAGTTTTATCATTCCAGTCCTAAAATAGCATTTCTCTGACAATTCACTCTATCTTTTTTTCGGATTCAAAGTTTTAATTTCAAAGCCCATCTCTTAGAGCAGAATCGGTTTTATCATTCTGTCTTTGTTAAGATCTCGATCACCGATTTATAATAGGATAAAATTTGGTTGGAACCGAAAATTGGTGGGTTACGATTGAAGATAGAGATTGACCTGTATGAGTACAACAAGCTTCATTGAATGAGGTTTCAGACGATTTTATTTGTTTGGCTACTGAGTGAGCTTGGCCGACTACCTACACGCGAATTAAATCCACATCTTAAATTACTCGACAACTATTCATTTTTTTCTGTTTGACTAATTTTCAATTTTTATTCTTTACGGTTACAATAGTATTGTTTAAATAAGATTCAAAGGCACATTGCTCTTCATAAAAAATTCTTTGGAATACACCGAACGTTTAAATTTTTCGAAAACAGAGATTTCTCAAATGTCAAACGACGAAGAAAGACCAATGAATTTCACAGTTATTCAGTCGACAGATGACTGGAATAATTTTCTTGAGCGTGTAAGTTGAAAATGGACGCGGACCAGCGAAATTTTGAAAAACGCGGACCGGCAAAATTAAAGTTTGTCTGAGTCTGATGCAACTTACATTCGTAAATAATATTTAGCAAACGAACCTCAAACTGTGTCTATTCACAGCACCTTTCTGTGGAATCTGTAAACGAATGGTTAAAAAAGTACCAAAAATGGCTGCAGAAGATGTATGGTCTGAATGCGAATTTGCGACTTGTGACACAGCTATTGTTCCAGAACTGAAAGAAACTTTGAGAATTGGTGGTTATCCTTTTTGGTACATTTATCATGGTAATATTTTATACTTGATGCATTAAAAAAAAAGAAGTATTTTTAGGAGTGGGAGAAAAAGGAGAGCAGCTAGATCGTTTCATGTCATCACGATTCGATTTGGTTGAAGAAAATTTGCAAAAAGCTGCTCAGAAATCAAGTCGTTTAGCTTTTATTAAATCTCAAGATGAGTAAACTATAAATAAAACTTTCAAGTATCTTCTGGTGATATTTGACTTGACATGCGTGTAGTCTGAGTAACAGTTGACATTGATTTTGTATCGTTTGAGGAACAGATTTTGAATTTTTTTTTCATTTCAGATAAAAATTCCTTATTTCTAAAGTCATCAATTATTTCTAAAACCAAGTATGAAATGGAACTTACCTGTAAACATAAATGAGACTATTCAAAACCGAATTTAACATCAAGATACAATAGGCAACATAACTCACTGATGAGTTAGCGCTTCCTGTGAAAATTGAACTCATCGCAGTTCCAAACAGTGGAGTTATGCAAATAACTTTTGTCCAGGATCTCCCTTTGCAGTGAAATAGGGTAGCCCAAATTTGGCTGATAAGGCAATCTGCTACTTGATAACCGAAAACATGTTACAGCCAATCGGTTATCCACCTCTTGCATATCTAAAGATCCTTGCCTAGTACTAAAATCATTAATCCTAAAGTCTTTGCTAAAACAAATCCTTCTTTGTCATTCGTCAGGTGAGACACACGCTGAATTTTTTGTCGACGACGACGATAAATCAGATAAACACCAAGATTCATTGATAATATAACCAAAAGTGGAACTTTATTACGGTTCGACTCCAAGGGTTTTTTTAATTCTGTAAGATTAGCAGTTTGAAGCAGGGCTCCTAAATACGACTTGGTCGTAGTGTGAACAGAGTACGAGTCAGTACGAGGTACTACCATTTTACGTCAAGCGAGGTCGTACTAGCACGAGGTACGACAATTTTCAAAAATACGAGGTCGTACTAGGAGCTCTGGTTTGAAGAACCTTCCCTATTGCCAAGACGCCATAAAATGCAGCTATAAGATAGAATTTACTATGTGGGATAAGAGTCTACCGTAAGACTTTAAATTTTGAAATATTTTAGCAGTTGTGTCGGTTAATTTACCCCCGCCTAAGATTGATTTGCCCATTTGGTAATCTCTCAACAGTTAAACCAAATACTCCAAAAGTAAGTTTACGGTATTTCAACTCTGGATCACTCAGTGGAAGAAGAATCACCAAAAGCCCTATCACCCACGTGACTTTAATTAGGTCTGATCGATATTCATAAAAAAGCAGTAGTAAGTGGTATAATGTAAAGTTTTAAAAAGTATATCAGATGATCAGATAATAGGGGTTAACCATGAGACCGTTCCAATAATAGCCACACGAGTAACTTTAAGCAATTTTGCTCTTCCAAATAAAAATACATTTTTGATAACCAAAAATCTCTTTTTGAAGGATATTGAAGGGTCATTTTTAATAATAAGGTATTTTTTTGGATGACTTTGAGACAAATATCCTCAATTGAATGTAACATCAGCGAGTATAGTGACACGAATATTGATAGAAACGAAAGCATTCCTTTTAAATGTAAATAAAAATTCCATCGTTATTACAACGGCGTGAACTCGAAGAACTCGATTCTCACTTCCGGTTCATTTCCGTTGACGTCTCCATGCGATATATCATATATGATATATCATATGTGTGATATATAAACTAACCTAAGCATGTGACAAGTTGGGTTGATTTTGGTCTATTATTATAGTATGCAGCGATGGCGGCAGGCCCTGCAGTATAAGTTTTCACATTTTCAAATGCACCTGTTTTGAGGTCAATAAAATCCAGTTCAAATTAGTTGGCTGCCAAAAATAAGCATTATCGATTAAAAAATTTGTTTCAAATGTTATATTTTACAAATGAATTTATCATTTTACCGCATTATCAGAATGTTATCGAGACCTAAATTCAACTGTCTAATGGGAAGCAAAAATATATATTTTTTAGCTAATTTTCGAAAACTGAAGTTGGAAATTGACCGATAACCTTTGACGATTTCAAAATATAAAACTTTTATTTTGTTCAAAATTTCTTGGCTTTTCACATGCTTCTAGCAACCAAGTTTGCATGGTTTACGTGATGTTACGAACCTAAAGGTAACGACGCGATAAAAAAAATGAATGGCGACGTTCCAAAACGAGTTAATCGGACGATTGAACCCTGCTGGATTCTGGAAAATCCTCCGACGGAACACGAAGGTTAAAAATGACTTTTTTTTACTTTGTTTTTACAGCATTTATTTTCCAAAATTTTAATAAAATCATTTTAAATAAATTTTTAGTTGGTCTAAGCCGAGTTCTAAGATTTTTCTGGCGTAAATTAGAGAGTAAACGCGTTAAAATTTGGATAATCCGGAAGTTAAGATATGTGTCAGAATCTAGAGATAAGAAATAGAAATCTAGATAGACGTTACAAGATTTTCAACGATCAGTTTGTCACAGATCCGTTACGATAATGACGGAAAAGATTCGATGTTGCCGGGATATATCACGGATTATTTAGACTTGCCACGGAATACGGACGCGATTTTCGGATTGATACAGATTGCATCTAGGCTAGGATTAATATTTCCGCCATAATGTCTGAACAAGTACATCCTAAGAAAAGTCTCGACTAATGCTAAATAAGGTCACGCACTATTTAAGAGTCAACTGAAAAGCATTGCCGAAAAAGTTATAATTTATAAAGCAAGTTTAGCAAACTGAAGAAATATGGTTATTTTCATGGAATTATTCTGTTTCAATTAATCATAGGCCAGGTCCAAAAAATGGATGGAATTTTGAACAAAGCCTAATATAGCTTGTATACCAACAAAAAGGTCAGCCGTGGCAATATTAATTTTGAAATAGTAAACATGATTCGCCCAAAACCGAGAGCATGATGCAAATATATAAACGACAGATCCATTTAAAACTTTTTCAAGGAGCTTTAATATTTAGGTAGTTACAATTATCAAAAATATACATCATTCAAAATCATCTCATCCGTAAGCAATTATTCAAGATCGCTTATCAAAAATGCTTAGAATTGGTGATGAATACTCTCTAAAAACTTGAAATTGTAATTCAGACACTCGAGAATAATGAAACTTCTTGTCATTTTGAAAAAAATCTGCATATTTGGTGCAAAAATGTGTAGATCAAAACGAACTTTTTATTCAAAAATAGTCTAGTATTTTAAATTTTGGGTCATTTTTGACAATAAAAAGCGACAAATTTCATAAGAAAAAGAATCATATAAAAAAAGAAAATTCTCATTTAGCTTGAAAAATGGTCATTTTGAAAAAGCGAATTGGACCTTATCAGGTCAATTTCGAACAAACGATCATTTTTATAATAGAACTTTAACATTTCAAAATAAAAAAATGACATTTTAAGTTTCTAAGTGTATGATAATAATATAAGATTATATCGTATTTAATATGATGCACATTTTTTCGATTTAAGTAAGAGGTGTTTCGGTGATGGTGGTGGTGTTCGGGACTATCTCTGTTGTTTCTTTTAATCTCTTTAAGCTCCATTTCCTATGATAAGTAACGCTAAAATAGCTACCACCATCGTCAAAAAGCAAACCGTAATGCGACCCTTATCAGAATTGGCTGTTCGTTCTCTCTTTTGTCTAGTCCGGATTATTACCACCGGACGGACAGAGGTACAGAGGTGGCCAAATCAGACCGCCAAACCTGATCAGAATAGCAATCATAATATGGTCGAAAGGTGAGACCATAATATCCAGGTCGTAAAAGGCATTCTTGAGGTCCACTAAATGGAGCATCTGTCGACAGGGATAATAACAAAAGTAGAATTTTAATATATCAATTGCAAAACATGTTTTTAGCAATCTACTTGTCACAATGTATTGACAAATTTAATATCAAATATATGATTATCCCTGTATAATAATAAAAGATATTATTGGCAATATCGGTATTGTAGTTATTGATAATGTTGCAGTCGCGATTGTTATCACAATCAGTTGCGGTTTTGTTTTCACAAAACATTGAAAATTGCTTTTCGTTGAGATCCGACGATTCAAACCAATTCTTATCTGGAGCAGAACATCCCAAATTAGAACATTTCAGCTCTTTCAATATTACTTATGTTGCAAAAATTTGCCCGAACCGAGTCGGGTTGAGGTAGTGATAATAGTCGTTATAGGAATTAGGGAAAAAGTGTGGTCCTAACTCTCGGGCGAATTTCAGTTTAGGTATATTTCCTTGTGTTATTTTGAGATACCAAATGAGTGGTTGATGAAATCGTTGCCTGAATTTCAAAATCTTGGGATTTTTAAATATATTAATTTTGTGTTATTTTACTAATGATCCTTCTGATCTGATTTGTTCAAAAATCGGTGATTTCCTAAAAAACTTAAATCCTATTTATGATCAAAGTTAACAAATTATTTTATGTTTTTAGAATATTTCATTTTTACTTTATGGTTGTGGAGTACCCAATTACGGTAAAATGTAAATTTGACTAGCGTGGCCCTTGAGTGATCTCCTGCCGCGTCTGTTTGATCTCCAACTGAGACGAAATCACTCCCACTCCAGTCAGTCTCGGGGCCCTGGAATGACTCATTACTATGATAAGTACAGGGATTTTAAGCATCGATGATTTATCAAAAGAAAAAATCCAAAAATAATCCCAAAAGAGCGTACCACCCATATGATCACAAAAACCATATGAATTAACTAAAATGAATCATTTTTGCATTTTTGAGTTGAAAATGAAAGTCCATAATATAAACCATAATTTGCAGGTTATCATATGATTCACAGTACATACCCATTTTATAAAAAAAATGGGCCATTCTCAAAAGAAAAAGAGGTCATTTGCAAAACCAAAATGATTTTAAATGTGCTAAAATTGGTAAAATTAATGGTTATTCGAGTTTTTCTTGCATTAAAAATATAATAAAGAAGCGTATAAGTCGCTTATTTTTAAATTCTTGGTTCGGGTTGCTGGATCATTTTCGCCAACACACAAAGTTAGTGCCGTAAGAGTATTACCTGATGTATGCGGTATTGAAATCGTGACAGGTGCAGATGTTACCAACGCTACACAGTTTTAATTCTTTACCCCAATTTGATTCAAATAGGTAATCCCAGTCGTCTTTATCCCAGCCGGGCAACTCAATTTCAACCCTTTCGTTCGCCATCGAGTTATTCGTACCCGTCCGGGTTTCTGTGTTTCTCGGCTCCTTTTTAGGAAAATATTTGAATGGGGGCGAATCGGACAAAAACCAACAAATTAAAAAATTAGCTTTGCGTCATAAAAATTGAAAGATTTGAGATCTTTATGAATTAATAAAACTTTATTAAGGACTAGGTGAGTTGGCTCCTTTTGTTTTGTAAGGAATAGAATACACTTTCATAATCTTACGATGATCAATTTACGCAGGACCTAATTTTTAAACGAATCAGGCGAAATAAAGTTCACTTCGAGGACTGAAACTAATCTGTCCGCTTTTGGGGAATCGATTCGAAATTGGAACAGTGTGCAGTAATTGGACAGGAATCAACTGGAATTTTGACACGGGATATTGAAAATGGTATAAAGCTGTGGTGCGTGACCTCTGAGTATAACCCCTGAGTCTGATCGGTTTTATACTTATAAAAGAGAAGTTTTCTGTTTTATGCATTTTTGTTCACTCATAATTTATGAGACATTTAGATATTACGGATTTATGTCACGATTCGAAACTCTACAGATTTATACATCATTCTCGTACAAAATCCAGCGTATCTGATCAAATTGGCATTTAAAACCTCAACTTGCACTTGGGAGTTACTCAACTTGGACCTTTTGATTCGCAGAGGTTAATTCCGTTTCTTTTTCAAAATGCCGTCATACAGGATGAGTCATCAAACTTCCTATCAATCTCGTGGTACATCTTTCTTGATACGCGTCAGATATGCTCTCCCACTGAGAATACCACACAGCGGGAGTTCAGGAAATGATAGGATCTGTAATGGTGAAAAAGTGAGTAGTTTACTCTTAAATCAAGTACCATAGGTAGACTTGTACCCACCCCCCGCTCTAGATGGGTACCCTCTCGTTCTAGAGCTGTTCTAGAGATGTTCCAAAGACCAAACTCACCTCTCAACAATCAGTTTACTTTTCAACGTTATTTCTTCCTCTTGAATTTGAACAGCCCCTTCCGAAATATTCAGATTTTTAATTAAAAAGTTTTATAAAGAATTTTTTAAATAGCCCCTCCGTTTCATTTTAACTAACCCCTCCCCAAACAAAAACTGTCCCAAGCTTTCTATCGAGCATCGAAAATTTCATTATTTAAGAGATAAAAAGTAAATTTTGTCGGTAACTGGGTCAAAACAAAACTTTTGATATGATGAAAGTGGTCATTTTAGATCTAAAATGGCGAAAAACAGAAACTTCACAAGTTCTGTTTTATGGTTCAAATCCAATATTACATCATTTTGATGTTAAAACAAGCGTCATTTTGTCAATTTGAAAATTCTTCTGGTTCTTATCCTGATATTTTAACATGATATTTCATGTGATTTTTATAAAATATGAAAATTTCAAATATAGAGTTTTTGATAAATTTCAAAGGAAGAGGTAATTTTATGTTGATACAATACCAGTTGGATATGATAACATGATCGCCTGGGTTTGCTATCATTGTTTTGTATTAATATTCACCACAGGTGACGTGGTCGACCAAATACACTACGGTACACATTCACAACGTAAAGAGACAACCCAATTACATCACATGTAGAAAAAATCGCGGACATGCACGTTAGCTTTATAAGTAGGTGTATCCCGCTTTACTATCAATATTGAATGAGTCGGCACTTTTTGTTAAAAAGTCTTTTTATATTTCTGCAAAATAAAAGCATACTATAATGAAAAAAAGCATGACTCAACATATTCACAACGTAAAGAGACAACCCTTCACACAACATACACAACCATTGGCATTTATGAAATGCAAATTGAAATATCACGTGTAGGACAGACAAAATAGCTCGCTTTTAGTTTTATTGCGTACAAGCAGGTTAATTGAGAAGAAGTTCTAAGTCAAGAATATAAAGTATTCCAAGTTATTTTAACCCGGAGCCTATTTTCTTTCACAAAATTCGATCTGGTCGAGTATTAAATAAGTAAAATTTTTGTGGATTAAAACTAAATGCCAACAGACAGCAATTTATTTATACTTAATTATGAATTGAAAAAAGTTACAAGATAGATTAAATTATTATTTTTGGTTCGAATAAGTAAAGCTGAATTATCGACCGATTTGTTTGAAATGACTATTTTGAAACTGGTTTCGAATTTTGTCGTTTTCATTGGTGGTGACAAGTAACACCTCACTAAAATGATAGAGTCAAGGTAACACAGTCAACAGTGATACCGTGATATAAAAAAATGTTTTACTAAATTGAAAAGATTTCTGCTAAGTTATGATGACGTCATAATTTATATGGTGGTTAGAATATGGATTTCTTCCAAAGGGGTCGGAATATAAAGTGTGGTTTTCTGAAACTATTCTCCAAATATACAAAACTGCGGCATCAACTCAAGCATCGAAAACACCACAAAAACGACCGGAATCAAACACAGATTTGAGGCGAACAACTGTGGAATATTGAAAATTAACCATTTTAAACAAAAGTAATCGCTTTGATTTTTTTGAATCATTTTTTTAATCTTTTGTTAATATCTCTAGAAATATTAGATTTTTGTCAAACATGGATTTTTTTCCACATTTCAATTTCGCACCAAAAAAAGTCCACAAAACCCTTTTGAGTCCAACCAGGGATTTGTGGAAAAATTTTCACAACTTGCCAGTATGGGATAATGAGCTCATTCAATTTTTGAGATATCAGGGTGACAATAGTCATTTTAAACTCTAGAAAATCATGAGAAGCGTTTCAGCGATTTGCGCATCGAAATGAAGTGAAAGTTTGAGTACTTATAAAATTAATTTGTGACATGCTAACCTCAAACAAACAATAATCTGAAATGCATTTGTCCATTTTCGCCTCTTTTATTCGGCACTACGAATTCCTAATTTGGTACTTTGCCAAATTTATTTTGGAACATTATCGCCTCCCCTCGCGACTATCCTTAATTTTTTAAAGAAATTTTAAGATTTTTAAAACTTTCAAGCTTAAAAAACGTTTCAAATGACCAAAACTGATATTTTACTCCCCTGTGCGAAAAAATTTGGTTGGTTATATTTTCCTTCTAATTAAAAGAGGAATTCATTTTCATAAGAAATATTTTCGACATAGTGGAGGCCAGGCGGAGAAGGAGGAGTTTGGATCAAATGCTAATTTTTGAAAATTAAGTGCATTGAATAAAATTGAACCAAACGGAATCCATCAGAATCCCACATCGAAATAATTAGCACAACCTATAAACCTTACTTTTTAAGTATTTTCACCAAAAATAACCATTTTTTAGCCTTTGATTAAGGTTTAAATTGAGGATTCAATGTGTTTTACATTTAGTGTTATATTAACTTATATACTATAGTACAGTGAAAATTTCATCCTATGCTCAAAATGACAATTTCGAATTTATAATTACCCTTTTCAAAGTTAAAAATGAAAAAAATTAAGTGTACTGCATAAAACTGAACCTCCCAAAATCGAACATATCTAATACAGAATACTAATCTTTAGGTCATTTTCGATCGAAAAAAAGTATTTTACCATAAAATAAATTAATTCTGGATAGTAAATGAATTACTGAGCACTTTTCGACTAGGAGTTTAAAAACAAGTGGAAATAGCTTTAGCTTTTGGGATTCCGACCGTTTTGAAAGCACAAAAAAGCTGCTTCGAAAGGGATGTCGCCGAGGCCTGGTCACAACTTGTGACTCACAAGCATAATTAAAACACTATAAAAAGCTCTCAAAAAACATGTTATAATAATTTTGAAAATGACTTTAGTCGGCCAAGTGCATTATTCAATATCAAAAATTGCTTATCCGTGCAAATCTATAACTGGCTCACCTTTACCGCCCTACTTATGCATGGTACTTGTACTTTTGAGACTCAGCGATTTTAGTAAAAACAAAATTGAGGTCTTTTTTCATAAATCAAGCACTTCGTTTTGAAATGATTTTTTTCGACCTAAACATAAAAAAGATAAAAACGATGATTCGCAATTGCCATGGATTTCCGATAAACGGGGATATCAGACAGTGTCAAAAGTGAACTTGAGTAGTAGCGAGTCATTTAATTTCAGTAGAAATTTTAAGTTTTTTGGAAATGGTTTTTGAAGTTCTATACATGGAATTGATTCGGCATATTTCAGGTGAGCTTATAATGTATAAAATCTTGCGGCGAAGATGAATTTGGAGTGTGTTTCGCGCCCCGTTCGTTGTTCTGTCAAATGCGGAACGGTTCCGAGTTCGTTTACTCCGCAACACTCGAACGAATAATTTTTTCTGTCCCATTCTTACTTTCATCACCCGGTCAGACGGTGGTGGTGGAGGATGAACATCTGTCGAGCGAACACCAAAATTCAGCATTTACAGTCGGCACAGATAAACGTACGAGCACCTGGATATCCAGATCACACTACATAGATATAAAGCTTGATATTTGAAATAATTCAGTTAAGTTATAATAAGTCAAAACACGTGGTCATTTTTAGAACAGAGCGTTACGCAATTACGGTAGGACGTTGAATGAAAAAATAGTTCATTGACTGTATAATATGATATGAGTCATATCATATGACTAAAAATTCGAGTTTTTCAGTCGGCATTATACTGTTCAATTGTTTATCAAAATAGGGCTGGGAGCAAAATAAGTATCAATTTAAAACAAGCCTGATTCTACAAGCAGTGATTCGTTTGTCCACTGACACAGTTTCTTATTTTGTACCAAACGTTTTGGTACGCGGGTGATGCCGCCCTTATGTCATATGTCCACAATAATTAAGGCCAAATTATAATCATAAAAAAGTCGTAAACTTTATGTGACAGTTTAACTGTACATCGAAATCAAACTGTTATCCAACGAGCTCGTTCGTGGTATCAGTGAATTTATGTGAACCAGATTTTCATCAACTGACTTGGTTACAGTGGATTAAGAAATAATTTTTCAGTCCATCGTTATTTTGAGTTCATTTTTCAGTTCATGATTCTAGTAACAACGGTGACAATAACTGCCAGTCAGTAATTGTCCATATTACTCATGGATAATTACTCTAGTTGATATAACATTATTTCAACCAGTACTTCTTCATTCTCTTGTGATTGAATTTTGAGATTTATATTGTTTACTATTTCTTAATCAGTGGGTCATAGACTATGACTCATAGTTGCCTGGTCATGACAAACCTACTATACACGAGGGATGAAGCATGCATACCGTAAAAAATCCAGAGCGTTGATGCATAACTCATTCAATCAGTTATTTTAAAATGTAGACTTGGACCATACATTGGAAAAAAATACTACAGTGAATCCAAATTCTGGGGAGTAACCCAATTCCCGATTATCGGGAAATGTGTCTATACGGTAAATGCTATACCAAACGACGACATTGTTTTAGATACAGACGGTTATTAAATTAAGGCGGTAGAATTCTTATTAAAATTTTTGAACTTCCGAAATTTAATTTTAAGGACCCGGCCTTGTGTTATAATCTCATGGCTAATCCAGATGTTATAAATTGAGGCACACGCGTCAAACGTCAAAATTCCCATCCACTTAGCCCCTATCTATTAAACACATTCTGTTTACCATGGAAACTATAAATATTACTATAAAGATATTGCAAATAAATTCAAAATTGAATTATGATCTTTCTTGATACACCGCCCATTGACATTGTTTCAAGCGTTCTATAGGGAGTACAATACGTTATATTTATACGTGAATAAACGCGCTCTAAAGTGTATTTATATGTGGTCAACTGTATCGAAAATCTGTAACTAAAGTGTACATTAAGCTTATTCATTTCCACAATTGAAATTTTTCAAACTTAACTGTTGACTATTTGATTATATCAGTCAAAATACTTTTTCTTAATCCGTCATGAAATATCCTGCACTGCCAAGGCATTGTCATTCTATATAATATGAGAAAACCGGTAAAATCAGACAACGAAATCTGTCCGATAATTGTGTGTCAATGAAATGTTTTTTTAGCAACCATGGCCTTGAAACCACTTCGTTCAGACTCGATCCGGTTTTGTTCACTTTTCCGTTTCTACTGCCCACTGGTATAATTTCGACCAAAGCTTATAAAATGAGTAGGTTGACACCCTACTCAACAAGAACTACTTGCTAGGGAGATCACGTGATTTAGGTTAAGTAGATTTAGATTACAATATGTAAACGCATCCTCTACACAGTTCTAAGTTGGTGGTAATTCTAAGCTAACCCGACCAAACGGATCAAAACACAACGTTTTATAATACTTTGTTTCTACAGCTGAGTAAATGATGATCCAAAATTGCTGAGTGACATATTTACATCTGTGAGATTTTGTCAGTTTCGGTTAAATTAATAAGAATTAAAAATAAGACCAAATTGGAATGTTTTTCAACCCAAAAGGTTGTTCGAACCTCGAGTTTAGGTTTCAAACTGATCTAAAGAGTTTACTTTGCACATAAGCCTCATAAGTAAATTAGGTGTACCGCTTCGATCTCATAACACGGAACCGAATTGATGAAATTACCCACAACAAGACAACTTTTGATTTGTTCACTTTTGAAGTGAAAGTTGACCGGCCAAAGTAATGAGGATTCACCAAAAAGTTGACCACTCTTCAAAAGTGTGATTGTAATCATCATGATTGTTGTTCTGAAAATTATTTGCTCGATAGTAGACGATTCATTTAACTGATAACCCAAATATTAGTTGGCAATTTTAACAGTTACCCTACTACACTACCCTACGGCTTGACCATTTTATGGCCAATATCAGACAATGAACTTTTTAGGACTTGTATGAGGGTCCTAAATGCGTCAGCATTTCAGTCTTAGATGAGAGAGACAGCATTTAGGCTCTTATCGGAAAATGTTTACTAAATCACGTGACCAAAAACACCGACATTGAATGTTCCGTTCACCGTTGACTGTGCAAATTTTCCAGTCACTTCCGGTCCAAACTCAAACCACCAAAAGTTGCGTCTGACAATGGGGGAATTTTGGAGATCCAAAAATGTTTTGTGCCTTGAAACTTGATTTGTTAGCTCTTTGGCCAGAATATGACCAACCCTTAAGGTGACTGTTAAGATGAACCATTTTTACCAGTCTATTTTTTTGTTATAATTTGAGAAAATTGATCAAAAAGAACACTTATGGTTTTTATTTGTATCATGGAAACTGCCTGGGTGAGATGAAATGCAATCTTTTATTCTTTCATATCAATTTCAATCACAAAAACACAAAAGCCCAAATTCTTTTTTGTTAACTCAATGACTTTTGATCCCGGTTCGATTTATTTTCCCGGAAATAAAACTCGAGGAAAGAAGCTTTTAGTTTAAATTTCAAATTTTGAATCAAAATTTCTCGTTCAACTTCATGCCCTGCTTCTCCACTTTGATCCAAACCACCCGGTCTTTGAAATGCTTCATTAAATGAAAATTAGGTGATTTCCCAAATTGAACGATTAAACTCAGCTATGAAACTGACCGAGTCATAGCTTCCAAGGTCAAATTCATTCCCGAAAATTTCAAAAACCCATAAAAATTAATATAAAAATAGGCAAATCACGTGTATTAAGACCCCGAATCACACTGCAATAGTTTATCTTTATCTATCCCTGTGTTTGGACGAGTATGTATCAGCACGCCTCTGAATAAAAAATCTGTAACCTACCGTAACTACAGTTATTCTGTGCACGAAAGTCAATAAAAAGACAACCTTTTCCCAAAAAAAATGACAATTTTATCAAAAAATGAACTGAAAGTGAACCATGAACTGAACAAAATATCTGTTAACCATTGTTACCAAATCAGCTGACGAAAAGCTGGTTAACATCAGTTCAATGATTCCACAAACGAGCTGATCGATGACAGTTTGGTTTCGATGTACAGTTAAACTGTCACATATATTTTACGACTAGTGCTATTTCTATGATTTTATAAATTAGCCTAAATTATTTGGGTCGTATGACATAAGGGTGACGTAATCTTTTGAAACGTATTTTTGTCGATTCGTGGTGAAAAAAAGTTCCCTGACTGGAGGTGGAGGATTTTTGTGTTTATCTTCCAAACGGATTTACTAACCGGATTTTCCCACCACATTTCGAATAATTACTCCCAATTTTCTAAATGGCAATTGGCACTGTCTCCCTGTATATTCCAACCGGGATGGTCCAATTCTCTTTGTCACATGATTAAAATTGAAAGTGTCAGAAAGAGACAGTAGCAAATAAAATTCAAGGTGCTGTATATGTACTTTTTGATCTGATATACTGTCAAAATGTAGTTATTATCGCCATTTGTCGTTGAAAACTAACTGATTATATTGGTAACAAAATAAAAAAAAAGGAAATTTTTGGTTCGAAAATGGTCATTGTCGGTCTCAAATCACTAATTTCTTACATGTTTTTGATATGGTAACGGGAATAATATGTTTATATTAAATGCCGCAAGATTTTGGAGTTTATTACAGGGGTGGTGCAGATTGATATAATAAATTAACCTCAAAGCAAACATTTTATACGATTTGATCGTTTTTCCATAAAACTAACGAACATTTATATGGAATTTAATGGTTAAGCTATCAGAAAACTATTCGAAATTTTTAAGTTTTCCCCACGAACTAAGGAAAAATGGATCGACTAAAAATGTTAAGTTGCTTCGCTGACTAGCTAAACAAAAGCATCGTTTTTTGAACGGTTATTTTCGATCAAAATAGCATTTTTCATAAATTGTTTTTTTCGCAAATTGTTGTAAATAAACCATTTTCATCGACCTGTCTTTGAGTTTTTTGAGTTTTCGGAGGACTTTATCGTAATATATTGCAATTAAGAGCTTGTCACACCTTACTTACATTTGTGACATTGTTACGAAGTAAAATTATTTTGTATAAATAATTCTTTTTGCATATCTACACTCTAATTATAGATAGAAATATCTGAGCGAATTAAACAAAAATCACTTTTTTGTTTCAAAAATACAGAATTTCAATCAAATGAGACTTTTTATTTGTTTTATTGATATATGATTTTTTTAAGGAAATCCCATTGCACTGAAAAGCGTTTAACAGCTCAAAAAGTTCAAATCGGAGATGATAGTGCGAAATGAGATCATGTTTGAAACTTAAATTCGGATTTGGGGAGTGTATCCTTATATATTTTTTGCTCTCATCCTAAATCTTTGAATTCTGTCGCCAAACTCGAGGATTAGAAGGCACAAAATGGACTGGATATGGATCATACTGAGTTTATTTCATATAATATCCCATATTTTATCAAATAGCATAAAACCCATTGACCTGCACTTGACACTCAAAATCTTAAAATGGTACTACACACCTTAATACCAGAAAACTACACAATAAGGGTACGCGTCAGTGATTGATAACTTGCTTTTAAGGGGGTCCCTTTGGGAGGGCGGGGCTCGCGTATTGCATTCCAAAGTAACTTCCAAATAATTCTCAAACTTGTTGATAAGAAAATGTTTCCGCTCCGACCCACAAAAACGTCCCAAAACGTAAAAAAACTTAAAAATTCATGAACATTCATAAAAATTCGTAAAAACAGCCTAAGCTTTGATGATGACCTACCTAATGTTAAAAATTCTTAGGGAAGAAATAAGGGAAAAGTGTCATAGTTTTCCTATTGACGGACCTTATGTAGCGGATCTTAGGGGAAATACGTGCACCTCGAAAAAAGTGACCCTCCGGTGAGACTAAATACCGCAGCGCCAGACTGAAAAAACGGCGGATTTCCCCTTTTGCTTTGATGCTAAATAGTTAAGCTTTTGCATTAAGCCTCGCAGAAGCTTTTCGGTACAAATTATTTCTTAAAATATACGTTTTCATCTGAATGTTTGATATTTTGGAATCAGACATCGCAACAACTAAAACGGATTTGAGTCTTTGATGCTTTTATTTATCGTTTGACCATAAAGATCGTTTTCGGTTACTTTTGGCCATTTTTAATAAAATCAGATGAACCTTCGATACATTCACGGTATACTAACTTATTTCTTAGGCCATGCTTTGGACAACAGACGGAAATGAATTAAAACGGAAAATGGTCTCGTAATAGCGGGCCTGGATAGATCTTCCTTTTTTCCGATTCCTGTTTTTTGTAAAAACATATTTTGGGTATAGCCAAAAAAGATCTTTCATCTCAAAACCATAAAGCTTAACTACCCAAACCCATAATTGACCCACCCATAATTTATATCCCTTCACTCTACGTATAAGGGATATTTACCAATGAATATTATAAACGAAATGTGAATTTCCCCAGCTAAGGACAAACTATAAATCTTTTCGTATGGACCATGATCCAAGTGATAAATCAAATCCCATATGGTAGCAATACAAATAGGCGTTTATACTGAGCGACTAATTACACGGACCTCATCGGTATCTATAAGGGTTTATATCTTTTTATAGGCTTTATAGCCCTTTATTGTCCTTTATTGCACTCGTAGGGCTTTCTATAGAACCTATACTATATGGCCTAAAAGGACTTTTGTATCGATTATCTAGGTCGGAAATAATTGTTATTGTAATCGCTAAATAGTCTTTGGATGAATGCTGGTAGTGAACACCTTATATGACTATGTATGATATAACATGTGTGTTATGGGTAAATGAACCCCCATGGGGAGACAGATTTAGATGCCAGTTGATATATCAGCTTTTTTGACATTTTGTAATGAAGTTGTTTCTTTCTATTCTTGAAAATTGAATTATTTGTATTCTCTGAATACCATAAATTGAAAGTGCCCGCAGTTTCGTCAAGGTGATTTTAGGCTGGAAACTTTTAACCTGTATGGGGTTAAATAATTTTTTGGTAGGTTGATCAAATGATAAACTATAGAGATGTCATTATTCGATTAGAAGGTACCGTTTGGGGGTTCAGCTGATGAATTCGAAATGCATCAGAGATGAGACTGTTTCTCATAATTAACTTCCGACCTGGCTGCCCTTCAAATATAAACTACCCACTCGTAACACGTACATTCTCATTCCTCTCAATCTCATTCGCCCTCATCAAATCTCACCTTTTTTTAATACAATTGAGGATCAGGGTTCTACGGACATGATACAGAATAAAGCAGACATTTTTACAATAAGTGAACGTGCATGAACTTCAAAATCCCAGGCTGCTAGGAGCATGTGATATATAAACTATTCCTCAATTTCTTCAATGACATGATCGCTTTCACTGGAGGACCCCATTTTCACCACGCGATGTCTCTGTCGATCTCTCTCCAGCCTCCGTTCTCGTTCCCGATAGTTGCCATTTTCTCTGAGTTTTTGAGATCTCTGAGATTCTCTATCCTCCACATAGAAAATTTTAAAACGACATTTCCTGGTTTTATAAGTTTATAAACAGAAAATAAAGAGATTGAAAATAAGAGAAAACGAAAGAAGCGTCTCACGCCGAGATCGCCGAGTGGGACGCTACAACAACAGCTGGAAAGAACAGCTGGCGGACACCAAACAACCGTGCAAACTCCAACACCACCTCAATTCACGACTACATCGGGTGAGGGCATAATGGCAATGGCCGCTCAAGCCATTCCCCATCCCTATCCCTTTGTATCGTATCAACAACCAAATGCATATAATTTCCGAGTAAGTGTTCCAAGTATACTTTTGACCGGTGTGGATGATGATGACTAATGGTAATGATGTAATGAGCATAACGAATACATTTCTACCCACTAAGGGTGTCACGGTGTAGTCGGTTCAGGTTCAAATTCAATATCTAAGGGCAGGGCAGGATCGGGTAAAATCGGGCAGTAAGCGCGACAACGCGACTTGGTGTGTGGTGGAGACTCCAAAGGACGATCCCCACCTTGAAGCAGAGTAGGTTTAGCATTGTCCAAACACTATTATGTTTTAGTACTAGACAGATTAAGATCTTTCGCGCGCGGAGAGATCATGCCGAGAAACACAAGCCATGTTCATTTAATATAATTACCCCTTCATCCGAAGATGAGTTATAATATATGACTCATTTAATTTATAGACGATTGTATGATAAAACTATAAGTCTGACAGCAAAGGGCAGTATGAGGTTCAAAAAGCGATCTATACGGATGCCTATACGGATTTACAATTCCCAATCCGACTATTTTTTGACTTTTATATTTCGACTCGGACTTTCTCTGCCTTTGAGTTTTTTGTATTTTGACTACACTAAATACCCGGATTTGGATTGTACTATTACTACGCATGCACCACGATATGACTAATGCAAATATTGGTGTCTAGGCAACTGTCTATCATTCACCTACGGTACGCTCTACGTGATTTTAGGGAGAAAGTTTTAGGTACGATAAATAATAATTAGCGTTTTTTATGAATTCTCTCCTCCACCACTTATTTGGTGAACTCTCGGGTCACTCCAATCTCAGGAGCCGATTTTCTATTTGTTTACTGAATAGTAAATTCATGAACACACATGAATTAAATAAGTGACCCCGTCTCAGTCCCCCTTCAAATCGTACACAGGCCTTCGTAAATCGTAGCCGTTCGTTTTTATTACAAAACTCAACAGTTTATGTAAATTTTACTCTTCAGTCCTGAAAGTTGCCAAGTTCTAAAGATTTTTTGGCCCTTTGGATTCAAGAGAAAAAATTGAAGCAAAACTGAGGTGAAACCCGGATATTAGATTCGAGTAGTTCCTTTTACTGACCCGCGCATTTTCTTGCCCCTTAAACCAAAACCAACCCTTTAGCCCAAATAAAACTCGATAGTCATTGTTCGTGACCAACCTCAAATCTTATTATAAATACGATTAATTTTAAAAGCATAATTAAAATCAATCTGAAGTGTGGTCTCCATAACACAATTTCGTATTTACTTAAGCACGTGACTAAATATGCTCTATTGTCAAAACCAAAACATATAATGGAGGGGGTGTCACTAATTACACTGTAAGTTATTCCGGAACTTCGCATGATGGTCGTCTTTTTGGCGTTTTCTAAGGCTCATATTCTAGACCATTATATCCGCGAACGTACGGGTACGATACATGTTCTATTTAGCGTTAACTTAAGGAATACTCCGGAACTCGAGATTTTTTAGAAATAAAAGAATTGGTAACAGATCAATAACGAACCGAAATTATTACAGTTTAACTACTTTGATACAAGGACATAAAAATGACTTCACGTGACCACGGCGGGAACACTTCACCGACGGACCGACAGATTAAATACCATTCGGATAGACTTATTCTCGAATTTTGACAGATTCGAGTATATCTGTATTTCGTGTAGGGCCCTGTATTTTATTCTGATTGAGACATAAACTCTGACCCTGATAGTTAAACCGTACTCAACTCAAACTAAGCACAATTCAGCCGTTTAGTTTCGAGCTCGAAAAGCTCAAATTAAGCTCATATATGATACCGTAAATGGTGTTTCTATGGGTACATTTAGATTCATTTAGAGAAGATTGATCCGACCTCACCTTAATTTATCCAATCTATCATTGCGGATCTAATAGTTACAATTCTTGACAAAAATTCTGTGGTTTATACGAAGCCTTCATACCAATTTTGATGCGATTACCACTGTATTAAAATAGTATTTCTTGAGAATATTTTGGTGCGATCAATAAAATTAAATCTATTTATATCGCCTGTTGGGTGTGGATTTTTGTCCTTTTCCCTCGGGGTATAAATATGACATATGTTTTAATAACATTCAATCAAAGTTGGCATCCTCTCATTCCTACTGCCGTATTCAATTAATTCAAACCATATATCTTCCTTTACCCCCTCAACAGATACAGTCAGTCTCTCTAAATTATAATGTATTGGTAAAATATCAATTGTTGGTACTAATCGTAGGACTAATCCTAGGAGCAACTATGGTATATACATTAGTAACCGCGGTTAAAGCCGGAAACCTGACCAAAAAAGCTGAGGATTGATTTAACGATTCAATTAGAGTCAATAAAATAATCATAAATTCGATTGTACTGACTGTAACTATAAAACGCACTGTCGTAAAGACATCGTGATTTGTCATTCAGGTCAGCATATTTCGAGACCGATTAAAACTGCACTAGGCAATTTGGTCGATGGTGGCCAAAAATAACCAATAATATAGGGGGCCTATAAAGAACTATAGATAGGTCATACAATAATGTCATGTCACATGGGTCATTAGATTTCTAATGGAGTTACAATGCTATCATATGCATCTATGACCTGACCTGTTATTATAGAGGAATTCTTTTGACCAATAATATGATATTTTATCACGTGATGAATCTGTTATGTCACTGTAATCGACTCGCGATTTTCGAGTTATTCGCGTATTTTCTTTACAAACTAGGACAAACAACTCAATTTATAATTTATACTAATCAACATCTTCCTTAATGAGCTACCTGAATAATTAACCCCTACGGGTGTAGCTAGGGACGAAAAGGTTCTTTTTTGGTTCAAAGCCAAACTTGAACTTTAAAATTGGAATTCTTTAGGAAAAATTGTCACTTTCAGAAATTCTCCAAACTTGCAAAAGCTTCGTTAAAAAGTAATATCGACAAAATTCTAGTACGATGTATTTGTTACCGAAAATTATTAAAAAAAAAACTGATATTTGAAAATTTCACAACTCTACTCTGGCGATATTTAAAATGTTTACGGCATGAATCATGCCGCATGATCTTACTAAAAGTTTACGTCTAAGTCATATTGATGGGAAAACCTCAAATTTTCGTTGAAATTTTTGATGATTACGTCATCCTATCATTAGAATTGGACCGTGAAGCGAACTTTTTTTTGTTCTTTAGTTGGTTTGGTTATTTCATTAGGGGGTTATTTCGCATTTGCCACATTTAGACAATTGAATTCAATTAGCCAGAGTTACAAGCTTGGACATCTTTGCCCCCAGGGCACAATTTGAGCATCTGAATCATTTCGTCGGCCAGACGTCAAAATGGTTCTAGATTTAAACGAAAAATTTTTCGAAAAATTTTTCTTCACTCACAAAAACGAAAATCGAGAAATCGAAAAATTCGTGTATAAAGAGAGAAGATACGTTCATTTGACCTTTTTTGACCTTCGATTAGAATTTGAATCAGCTGATCTATGTATCCATCACCACGTGTCGACCCCAGGGACGGTCCATTGCCCGTCTTACCGGTCAGTTATGACTCATCACCCGGTTCTGGGGCTGCCCTCCCATTTGGGGCAATGTTGCCATATCCAATGTTGCCTTATCCAATGATACCGGCCTTTCAAACAAGCCACACCGGTACCACACCGTCATCACCCCTCCAAAATGGTAATTATACTTTATTTTAGCCACCAGCACCTCCAATGGCAGCTAATCGAGCTTGTTCATCGACCTCATCAGGTAGTTTTTACACCAAAACTTCGTCCACGTCCAATTTCTCATGAATTTTGGCTTTAAATGTCAAAATGTTGCCAAAAATCGCCAAAATAATGTCCAAAATGAGTGAAAAGGCGCCATTTAGGCACCCATTGCTCCCCTGAGTTGACAAATATCCCGAAATAAGCAAATAATAGTCAAATAGAACTCTGTTCCAAGGTCAATCGAGGCCTTTGAGACTAATTCGAGGCACAATATCAGTAGTCGATTTCAATTTGACATTTATTGCAACTTATTCAAACAAAGACAATTTTTGTAAGGACCTAAAATGGACATTATCGAGTTCAAATGATTGTTTTGTTCTCTAGATATATTCTCAGATCTAGATCTAACTCGGTTGGACACCACGCGACGATGAAATATTCGCTCTCGGTGGGAGATTCATTTACTCGTTCCGATCACGATCTCAGGACGAGAATTCACATCGTGGGACCAAATAACGAAATATATTAAATTAATAATTATTTTTAATGTATAAATAATGGCCGATTATGAAAAATAAATTCGATAATAAATTCCGTTTCATCGTTGTCGGACAGCCGGTGTTAAAATTTCTTTAAAAATTTTGCCAAGTGGTACCAAATTTTCAGATGGTAATATTTTTTCGAAATTTCAAAAAATGTATTTAGGGAACCACAGTCCGATAAATGAAACAATGCAAAGAGTTCCATCTCCATTCGAAAAGCTCTCAGAAACAAATCTTTACATTCGAGGCCTATCGGCAGATGTAAGTATTAACTTAAGTGGGGTGCGTCTTCCCGATGGTCGGTATCTCTAAACTGCCCCATGCGGAATTCGGACCAAATGACCAACGAAAGAAGGCTCCCTATATTATACGCTAACCAGCGTAAGCTCTCTAGAACCTTCTAAACACTTATTTTAGACAACGGACCAGGATCTTCAGAAAATGTGCGAAAAGTTTGGAACAATCGTGTCGACAAAAGCAATAATTGATAATGAAACTAATAAATGCAAAGGATATGGATTCGTCGACTTTGCCATGGGCTCTGAACTAATATTCCGTCCTTTTCCCCCCGTCCGGACATTTTCCCTTGTCCATCCTATTCTCGCCAGAAACATTATTATTTTTATGATGAAATGGAACGTTTATCAGATTGAGCGTTTCGTTTCAGGATTAAAACTAGCGGTGAAAAATGTTTCGAGCCTGAATCAGAAAGCACAGATAGCGCACGGAAAGCTGTTGAAAAGCTACAGGCCGATGGAAAATTAGTTCAAATGGCAAAGGTAATAGCCACGGTAAAGTTTTCGGGTGTTCTGGTGCAAAAAAAAATTGGTGTTAATTTTTGTGGTGTTTTTTTTCATCAACCTTATATCGATGGTGTTTTAATTGAAAGTCGTTTAGAAACAAGAAGAGGATCCGACAAATATTTATTTTTCAAATCTTCCGGATTGGATTGACGACAAAGCATTGAGAGAAATGCTTGAACCATATGGTGATGTAGTCAGCACACGAATCTTACGACATCAAGTGAGTTTTAAATGTCAAACTTATGGGTGTCTAGCCCGTTTTTGACCAATCTTTGACAACCCCCCCCCATTTTTGTAAAATGGATGTCGGGTAAGAAAAATGCCCATTATAAGATAGCTTTTTTCTAAATTTAATTCAGAGACATCTTTTTAGAGACATCATATGATAACCTGTATATAAACTTAGGATTTGCGATGGCCACAACCCCTTAGAGGTCCTTAGTCCGTTTTTGTTCAACGTTTTTGACGATCGGACTACTCTTAGTCAATTCACAGCTGGTTTCACTTTGTTACCAACGTCCAAAAATGCTTTGTATGCACTGAATATGACTCATTATACTTAACACAGCCACCCGGAGTATAAAAATCTCGAAATCTGTCAATTTTTGATGTGCCAGCGACCTTTACATTTAAGCTGACATGCATCAGTCACTAAAAAGTCTTTTGGCATAAAATTAAAAAATATTCGACACTTTTTATAAGGTCAAAAATCTCGAAAAGCTGGCGAAAACTGGGTGGAATACCATACAAATTTACTAAAATGTATTTTTGTTCCTATAAAATGAGTATTCTTGAACATTAATAATTTTTGGCTCATTTTGTAATCCATTCGGTTATATTTGATCTTGAGCGTTCCCGAATGATCACGTTTTTTGGTTTTATGTTTGTGGATGAGTTCTAGAGATGATAGAATTGGAGCCAAATACGCTTAATGTAAAAAATAGTTGGTTGTATCAATAGTCCACAAATTGTACTTGTTTAGTAAACACCAGATATTCCAACAAATCGTACCCGGAAATTCTATCATTTTAGGATACCGCACTCAAATTCAAAATACAGGTCCACCTAAATAAATTCAATATATTAATAACATTAATTATTTTATTAATAATCTATTAATTCTAATTGGTCCCTTGGAATCCCCTTTCAGTCCTATAGGCCCTTAAGAGTCACTCTATTGATAAAATCCAATTTTAAAGTTGGTAATTTTAATTATGGTCTGTATATCCTTAAATTCTAATGATTTCTGGACGGCTGAGCTGCATTAAAAACACCTTCGCGGTGAACACTAGCCTGTCTCGCATTTTTATGGTCTCCCCGGAATTTCAATTTCAACTAGTTTTGAAGTTCTTCCCCACATCTAAATTCCCTCCCCCTTTCTCCACCAACCCCTAATGTCTAATCCAGCTCACTTTTGGCATCTATCTTGTAAAATGGGATTCAAATGTTAACTTATCTTTCAGTCCCCAAATCAAGCTGAAGGGAAATCTAAAGGTGTTGGATTTGCACGAATGCATCTAAAAGAACAGGTTAGAAAAAATAAAATCATTTAACAAATTAAGAATATTATTAATTAATAATTGATTAACAAACAACAAATTATTCAGTGTGAAAAGATTATAGAAAAATTTAATGGTCAGCCACTCACAGATCCAAACGACCCTGCCAAAGCAACGGTAAGATGTTCTAAACTTGATTTTCTAAATCACTTCTTAAATTTGACCCAATTTGGTCCAAAGATATAATATAAAATTTTCGACCCAATTTAACATTTAACCTATTTCAGGTCAAACCTCTGCTGGTAAAATTTGCCGATGGAGGACCCAAGAAGAAGAAAAATCATCAGCTTAACATTTCGACTCAGTGGACCACTCGTCGACCAGATGAGGTAAAGTGCTTTATTATACCCTCGGGTTATATTTCGGCCATATATATGATATGCCATGATATTATATGATATATTTTATATAGGGTGTTTGCAAATAAAAACATACAACACCATAGGGGAATCAACACATACAGTCAGCTCTCTTGAGTCAAATATACGTACTGTAATAAATCAAGACCAAAGATATTAATTCTAAAATTGCTGACTCATAATATATGAGTCATTTTGAGGATGTCAAAAAGGATATACAATATGTCTATTCCCATGTTTAGAGGCTTAGCTAGCTTGTTACTGGTGGATCAGTGCTTATCGATCAGATTCTAGTATTTGAATATCTCCCACCGAGATCAAATAAATAATCTCGAATAACATGACTCATTACATATGACTCATATACATTTTAGATGATGGACGGTCTTCCACTGGTTGGTTTCCCGATGCCAGTTGCTTATCCCGCTAATATGCCCATGGCATCCTATTCGCCTTATCAAACTTCATTTCCGCCTGCATCCGTAAGTACTGACGATGACGTCACAAATGATGACGTCATAGTAAGATAACGTAATATTAATACCATACTTTAGTTCGCTCCGATCCCTGGTGCATTACCAGTCGAATTCACCCAACCGGTAAGTTTCAAAAATAATCATTTTAAACGCATTTAATTTCGGCATGCATCTCTTTATATTCAACAGCATATCTTATCCACTCGATTTAAACTGTCGGCGGTTTTTAATGACTGTGACTCAACCCCTATGAGTCATCAGTATAATCATGAGTCATACGATATATGACGTCATATGACTCATAAATATGAAAACCCAAAGCAGAGAGACGTTCGGAAGAGGAAGAATTGAGGGAGATTTTAAAACTCTTCACTAATACTTCAAAGTAGCAACAATTCTAGCTTATTTGCTTATAATGGGTGCATTTTGCGTAGGCGGCGTGCATTTAATATGGGTAGAAATTCGTAGGCTAGAATTGCTTTCTTCATTTAACTCGGTGACAACAGAGAGATCATTTACTCAATATTATTAATCAAAGTGCCATTACGTTTTCCTGGTAGAAAACGATTACATATTACTTAGATCAGCTGACCAATGATATGATTGAATTCTGAATGTTTCTGTTATCTGTTCATAGCTACGTTTTCGAGAAATCGGTTTTATTTTGATAATTTGCGGTAAATAATTTACCGAATATACTGATTTCTCAAAATTTTGATCAATTTCGGTACTCTGAAACTAAAAATTCATCAGCTCACTCGTTATGTTGGTCTGAAATATTATAACGTCAGCCATATTATCGGACATAAATGATATATATAGGGTTACCCTGTGTTTCCGGTCCAGCCGGTATTCCCAGCACCATTTGTCCATGATCAAGAAGCGATCCCTGAAATCTCGAAGACTCCAGAATCTGATTCTTGAAATCCTAAACTCACTCTCTCTGTTCCTGATCTCAAACAAAAATCGCCCACCTAAAATACCCACAAAATTCACCCTAACAACTTTTAGTGCATCACGCGCGCTCATCATGGTCACAGTCGGACCATCCCACTTGCTTTTAACCATCGCGCGCAGCATGCCGTTTTATCACTACGCGCGCGCGATCATCAACTCACACAATTCAAAAATCTTAATTTTTTTATATTTTTTTTTTGGAATTAAAATTGCATTAGTCCTGACCTCTAGATTTCGATCTCCCGCCCGCGCTCTTGCCGAGGAAATCAAATCTAGAAGGGATCAAAAAGACAGCTTAGAAAAGGACTCAATTTCAATTAATTCTGCTGATTTTGTAACATCACAAAGCCCAACACTTTCCCTGATTACTGCCATTATGACCGCCCATGCAAAATTTAATTCCCAACAGTCAGTCATCAAGCCAATGACATGATCCCAAATCATGTGACTCATACTTTTATCATCCCACGCAATGAATCTTATTCAAAATGATGCATATGCAAAAAATTCAATTCACTTATTTTCGCAAAATTGATTTTATTTTTGTAAAAAAAATGCAGAATCTGCGCGAAGGTCCTATCCAACGGTAAAGGTCAAATGACCTCACTTTACCTTGGAGCAAACCTAAATCATGTTTTCAACGTTTCTGACTAATAAACTGCCGGAACAGATTCAGAAATACGTTTTTTTTTATTTAGCAAAGCATTTTAAAAACGCATTTGTCAACAGGTGATTAGGGCTAGATGATCAGTGATTTAGTTTTGTCATGTGGTCACGCTGATCTTCTAACCTTAAGGTGTTTGACTCAGGTTCAATAATATTGACCGTCTCATTTCAGAATCAATTCGGATATCCTGTACCGGTACAAATCCAACAACCTCCGAGCTATTCAATGGTATGTTAATATTTCTATAAAACTTGTATAACTTATTTATACATTATTTAACCCCCCATTTCGGCCCACCGTGTAAAATGATGTCACGAGAGAGTCATGTGACCACTTGCACTTGGTAGTTAAATAGTGGTAACAACGGTAACTAGGCTATTATTTGTTAATTCCATGTTCGAATGTTCTATTTCATGAAATTCTATCTTTTTTGATACAAAGGAAAAAATAAAATCAATGACCCCCAACTTCGAATCTCACTTAATACATAATGGGGTTGGTAACAATGAATTTCCAAAACAGTTTCTGAGCTCGTTGAGTGGGGGCCCTTCAATCAATATCATCATCGAGCGCGGAGGAGCGCTGAACTTCACTTATTTTGGTGAAGGTCACAAAATAAACAATTGCATAATCGTTAGAAAGCCGAGATGATTTTTGGATTAGAATTATTCGTCCCCGATTCCCGGCGGTCATTTTCAAATTATCGAGTTACCAAAAAATATAAATTAACAATATGTCGGTACTTGTTTGATCTCAATATTTCGTAGCCGTATAATCGCACTGTTGCATAGTAGTGGTAGTAATACGGTATGAAACACGTGACCAGATAAGATGGGAAAAGCTTTTACTTCATCCCGGATGCTCGGCTATGTATTATAATGAGGTTCATCTTGGTTATGGATTTAAAAATCTTTACTTCCTGTCGAAACTGTGTCCCTAACATCCGTTCTCTAGACGAGTAGCAACACCAAACCCAACATAAGAATATGTACAACTCAAACCTGTTATTCAACCGTATAACCCCATTTGAAGATCATGGTCTTTATAATATGTTTATTTAACACCATCTAAAAATTATATCTTAAGAACACTCTTCCTCAACAGATGGACCACGATGGGTCTGAGGGAACAAATCAATCTCAGTTGACACCAATACAAACGGTTCCAGTTCAACCAACTGGTCAAACCCAACCAAACCAAACCACCGAAATGGTTCAAATGCCTCAATTTACTCCCGTTTATTATAGCGTGGCTTAGTAAATATAGGCTATAAATCAATTAGAATTTAATATTTTGTGGTGGCGCAGTGATAGAGAGGCCACCTACGCCCCAATAATAGGTCGCCCACACAAAGAGAGGCCTAATCTAGATCTATCGCCTAATGCTCAACACCATATCCATTCGTTCCTTCCTGATAAAATCTGTTCGCTCGATTTGTTCGCCTCTTTAAAGGCGAACATTCTATACGGATTTGCAAAGACTCATAGATATGACGTCATTATACCATGGTTCAAACCCTAAGGTCCTTCAATTTTAAATGTTTGCTGTTTTTGAATTCGCTCAAGTTATTTTAATGTGCACTCCACGCAATCCATCGTGCACTCCACCCGTGTAACAAAATATGTGCATTCCCACTGAGTGCAACTTCCATTTTCCGCTGCTGATATATTTTTGCCATTTTTAGTGTTTTCAGACTCACTCAATCCCCGTATTAGAGGGCACTAGAGAGTAAAAAGTCTGGATTCAACCCTTAGGTCACTGAAGTCATTTGACCCCCGAGAAGACCTTTGACCCTTTTAAGACAACTGTAAACCGGTATTCCGAATTAATCGGTTCACTTTTCGTTCAGTTCTATCACATAAAATCGTCATTTCTATGGGTCAATTAGTTTGATTTTGATCATGTGACCTCATCACTTGACCAGATCATGTGACGTTTTAGATATGAAATGTGGTACAAGATCTTAACCCTTTTAAAGGGTCCCAATAGGTCTCTTATGAGTACACTTTCAATCCCATAAGGGTTATAAATTCTTTGCCATGTGGTTATTGATCGGGCATCTGATAAAATGATTTCTTGACAGCTTGAGCTCGAATATTGTGGCTAGCCAATCAGAACTCAATATTCAAATCAAGTCTCTAGATTCAACCAAGCTCGCTCTGGGGTACAATCTAGTGGTCATTTTTGGTCATGAAATACTACAGCTTTCAAGAATATTACTTTTATCAAACCGACAGGGATTTGGACTAGTTCGATCTGGTGATTCATGATTGGTCCAAAATGATCCCAGCCATGTGGTGGCCATCTAGACACTAAGTCTTCAATTTTCTCGTGGTGCTCTATTAAACATATCGTCGAGATCCCATTGATGAGTCAAAAATCGGACTCATGTCGTACCACTTTGATTTTTATTGTCAAATTGTATATAAATGTGTCACTAGGTGGCGCTGAACCAACTTAAATCTTAAATTAAGAGTTCCGAATTCCGAGAGCTCAATTTTCAATTCCATAAAAAGTTCATTAAGTTTCATAGAAAGTCCGTTTATGACTCAGTTGTCTAGGACAATATTTAAATATAGCCATGTTGGATCCAGTTTTAACCGGTATAACTAATATGGTCCAGTTTCAACTTACCCAATATAAGGCTATGACAAAGATAGACTGACGAACGGTGATCCAAAAGATTGTTTACATTTGAAATGGTTAAGTTAAATTCCAATGTGCCGTTTTTTACGTGCCCATTTAGTGATGTTTTCAACCATCTAAAATGCAAACCATCTCAGTGTCTTGATATTTTTTTCTTCTTGACTCGTTTTATTAGACACTGTAAATTCCTGTATAAATTTCAGCTTATGTGTAGTAACTAAACTCTGGCTACCTTTTTTTCGAAATCCCGACCTCTCTGTCTACTAGACTGAAAACCCAAATCTCCACTAGGTGTCGCCCTCCTCCTAGTGTCCAAGTTCCTGAAAATAAAGAAACAACAAGCTTTGCATTTGCGTGTTTTATTTACAACTTGAACAATAATTATACCAGTGTGGTATCAGGGTGGTAAAAACGGACGGTGCGGTATCAGGATTTTGAGTATTATCACATAAACAGTGAACTGGCTGGGGTTTCGTGTTTAGCAAATAGAACGATCGTCAAATAGAACTCACCTCGCGTGAAAGGTGTCATCCAAAACTCAAAAATAAATTTCCATCGGTCCAAAATTCAAATTCTTTGATGCCAACTGAGAATTTCCAATTCTAAAATTTAGTTCACAGTTTTCTAAATATATAGGAGGTCTTAATTATTTCAAGCTCAATAAACCTACTTCAAATGAATTTTTAAGTGGGATGCGTTTATCCGATGGTAATTCAGCACGAATTCCGCGTGTGCAGTATTGCACCCCACTTTCGCTAAAGCAAGAGCAGATGATAAGTAGGTCAAATTATACTAACCTAAGGTCAATTTGATAGTTTTCTAGCAACATTTTGGTTATATATGCTTCCCAGCGGTCGGAGAATTGAAAATTTACTGAATATAGGAGTGATTTGAGAATTATAAGGGGTGATTAAATGCATTATGAGTCATTTATGGGTCATTTTTGAGTCACTTCTGATATTTAATCTGAATAAATAGGATCAAAATGGGGTTGAAACTGCATATTCTAGAACTAAAGAGAACAACCTTTGGGTGGGAATGTAAAAATGAATTTTGGAATCACTTTGATATCTGTTTCATTCAAATCCACTTCTCGTCAGGTCAAATCACTTTACCGTATTGAACTGAAATAACTTTCAACGTTTCAATGCTTTACAAATTGACCTCCAATGATTTGGTCTGGGTTGAACCTGACCCTAAATCTTTAATAACAGGTTTTTGTTTGAATATATTTTTGATGATAGGGCCCATATATTGGCCATTAACATCTTTATTATCGAGTACTTCATCCTTTGACGCCCCGGCAAACAGTAATAACCATATGCATGCTTCTGCCGCTTTGTCTTCTCCCTTTTCCAGATATATATCAGGTCGTGTTGCCTAAAATGGATCTGTTAGACGAGTATAGGTCGGTAACTGTCCGTCACTTGGGTCATATATCATGCTAACACACCAAAATATAAAAATCTGGACCCTCAAAAATGTACTTCAATACAGAAGGGTTTCATATCTTGAGTGGAACTTCAAATCCAGGAATTTACGGTCAAAATATTTTATGAAACCTCACGATCACGTGACAATCTCGTGACCAATCACATGATAACATCACGTGACACAGTTTTAATTTATACGTGTACGTACCCAAGAAACTTCTGCCAACGTCGTATTTGAATAAAAACCAGGTTGTTTATAGGAAACATTCGCTCCAGCTTCAATAAGAAGTGAAAGTGTTCCTTCAATGGGGGTCAAATGGACCGATAATCTTGACGTCCGTATTTATGACATTCCAGAGGACCCCGTTACTGGTTGCAGGTAAATTCCAGCTTTTATTAATGGCGTTTGATTGCTCTTTTCACTGCCAATATCAACATCAGAACACTCAAGCAGTAATTCTACGGCAGCTAAACGTCCCATTTGAGCTGCATAATGTAATGCCTATAAATTATCATTGAAACCTGATGCTTGACCCCCCCGATATGGTCAAACTAATCCCTCTAACCGTCATATTGTGATTATCGAATGTATTTGTATCAATTTGATCTTTTAATTTGTTCAATTCGATTACCGCTCCCATTTTGGCCGCTTAATTAATAATAAATCATCTTAAAATTGAAACGTTTGATGATAAGTCATAGAATTTGCCCTTAAGACATTTTACCCAAAAACCATTGGTTGGAAATCGATTGATCAATATTCGAATTCATGTTTTCTGAATGAAAATGGAATTAAGACCAAATGATGAAAACCGCATAAAAACCATATGAACAAACAGACAACATAAAAAATGAAAGTTAAATTATATTGAGGCATAAGGTATAGAGCATAACAGAAAATGAAATCATCAGCACATTATCAGGTTCACTTGAAATTAATTTCGCGATTGTTGTCGCAATCGAACTGGTTGCAGTCGTTATCGGTCTCGTAGTTACAATCTTTTTTGTTGTAGTCGTTGTAGTTGACGTTGTGGTTGTAGTCGTCGTCGTCGTCGTCGTCGTTGTGGTTGTTGTCGTGGTTGTAGTTACCTCACAAGGCTCTATCACCTGATCAATTGTTTTACCCATATTGGAAATTGGAGCGCCGCACTCTGTTTGTCTGAAAATATTCAATCCAGGATAAAAGGGACCATAATTATTTCTCAAAACTTTGTAAACAATTTTTTTGGTTTTGGTAATTACAAATGCAACTATTCATCTGGATTCAACATCATATCAAAACAGAAAATTAATATATCAGATGATTTAACACGTTTCTAGAACTATGTTTATGATAAAACATCAAATCCACGTGATGTGGCTGAGCTCGCAATACGATACATACGAGTTATTTGTCAAGGGTTTTCTATGGGATTGGGTAGAGGTTAAATTTTGAACGAGAATAACCTTTGGTTAATGAGCCTATCGAAGTTTTCGGCCATAGCACAGCAGTCTATCTTGTTACCGGCCATATTCAATTCTTGAATCATTTTGGCTCTGTTGAATAGGTCTCCTTAATATACAATAAGCACAGTATGCATCAAATACCACACCACGAATTGCCCACGACATGCAGCGAGCTGCCCTATACTGTCATACTCACAAACGCTAGGATAGACATACTGTATGTCATAGAAACTGTAGTAAAATTTGGTTCAAGATTCAGCAGGTCGAGGAATATGCATTCAGTTATACCGCACCCAAATGACCCGATGTGAAACATGCATTTGTGGCTGCAGAGTCTCTCCAAAAATATTCAATTTAAAAATAACGTTCCATAAAATGATGAGACGACACTAGTGGTTATTTTGGGTTATTTAAACCTACCTGTAACATGTGTTAGCTTATTGTTTGATAAGTCCAAACTGTATAAAACTGGAGTCCCTTTGGAAGTGATTTTAACCCCAAATAGAACAAAAAGAATGTTGTGTTCAAATTTTTAGAGGACAGGTTCTCTAAATCACTGCCTTGAATAGCATTTGAAGGAAAAATTCGTATTTTATTGGAACAGATTTTGACACTTCGAAGTTGGCGCAAATTCACAAAAGCGGCACGTTCAACGGTATCAATTTGATTTCGACAAAGCTAAATGGATCGGTTAGAGACACAAAAAGGAAGTCATAAAACTTTCTGAACTTAATCCTAAGAAAATCAACCCACCGAAATCGGACCTCTTATCATCCTAAGATCACGTCACAGTCATAGGATATGACTCATATCAGAGAGATTTCTTCATAATTTATGAACATATTTTACGTTTTCAATGGCCTTCTTAGATATCAAATGACCTGTATAATCATTAATAAAGTACATTTATTCTAATTTGAACCACGTGATGGCTTGGCACATTTTTGGTACGTTTCGGTATACGGAGCAGCCCGAGCACCATTTAGAAATCTAATAATAGAATTTATGCCACCTTCTCATAAACATCTTGAATCGAATCAATCCAATAAACTAGCTAGATTTTAGAGCTACAGTTGGTTTGAGCACAGACTGTAACTTCACAATAAAAAAACTATGCATATGTTAATAAGCGTCTTTTAGTCCATCAGCATACTATAGTGAAAAAAAAGTTAAAACGAAGTTGTCTGGCCGAAATGGAATCTTGCTCAAAACTCGGATTCCAATCATCTGTTTGCCAGTTTGGTGGATGGAAAGTACGGGGGGGGTCATTTTGATACGACAATAAAGAGAAATTGAGCGCTCCGAATCGCGTCTTTTTTAAGTTTTAGTGCATATGTGAGTTACCTCCTTTTTATTCTATTTTTTATACTCCCCGTAAATTTATTAACTTGCAGGAGTAATTTGCACATTGGTAATGTTTTACCCCCTATATCATTAGTAAGGGTAATTTTAGGCATGAAAACGAGTTAAAGTAGCATGAAATTTTGTGTTGCATACCTGGATGTCTCTTAGTTTTTCCATTCCTCTGAATGCTTCCGTTTCGATTCGTTCGATCAAGTTACCGTTCAGGCGAAGAATCCTCAATTCATTTAAACCATGCAAAACATTTGCTGGGACCTGCTTCAAATTGTTTTCTTAAATTCAAATTTTCGGTTAACAGTAAAGTCTCAAAAAGTTCGAACTTGACCCAATCCAAAGCGGGATCAACGAAATAATAATTAGGTACTCACCATCCAAATTGAGATACTTTAGCTGATGTAATTGAGCAAAAGAGTTTTCTTTCAGATTGGGAATAAGATTTCTAGATAGATCTAAAGCCGTCACTTCTTTTGGAATTCCATATGGAATGAAATTCGGGATCTGTTTACCATGACAATCCACCAAGTGCAAGGGCTCAAGCTGAATTATTTAATATGAACCCACACAAATCTCGGATTAGCCCACGCAAATCACATTACATACCAAGCGGTTGAACTCATCTTAACTCGAAATAAATCATAACCACATTATAAGATAATTAATTCAATATAATTCAATAAAAATTTAATAATATTTTAAGGTACAAAATTTAACCTTAATTTAGAACGAGCTAATCGCCACCAATTTGGCTTCAAAACCGAAATCTTATTAGCCGTAAGAGGACCAAACAGAACTAATATCGTGAGAGATCTTTTTTCTAGATTCCACATTTGCGCTTATTTCCGAAAAAGCTTAAAATCCCTTCTACATGAATCACTTAACATGATATATTCTTAGGTCGAATGACCTTAAATGACCGCTGATGTCCGCGAATGACCTCAAATTTCTTACCAGTTCTTTCATTTCCATTTTGATCTTATAACAAATACAATCATTGGGACATTCTTTCCACCAGTTGGGTGGGCATTCAATATCACTTGTGTTCATTCTGAGAAATGATACGCCTGCAAAATCACGTGGTTCAGCACATTTCAAATCGCCTACGAGACCAGGAATCTCTTAACTCACAGGCTTCATCAATGATTTAACCTTAATTTGACCTCCGATGACCTTCCCTCTTGGTCCTACCCAGTTCGTTCCTAAAATAATATTTTCTTAGATTATGCCGCGGGGAGTTTAAAATGAATTTCAGAAACTTAACCCATAATTATTGGAACCATGCGATCAGTAATTGCGCTTCTGTTTATGTCCGCGTACTGGTTAACGAGATATTGATGAAGCCCGGTTAACTTTTATCCAGTCCAAATGGCAATTACAATTTAGCGGGTTACCAGTAAGATCCAATGACTTCAATTTTGGTAAACTTTTTTTTAATTCTTCTTTTTTCGGGAAATTATTATAAATCACAATTTTTGAGTCATAAAGGCCTTGTTATTTGAAAGGAGGATTGTTAATCATTCCCTCTTTTCTTGTGCCTGAATGAACTGGTGGCGCTATTCTCATAGGACCAGCCAATGCAATAGTTCAACAGACAACTCAAAATGAACAAATCAAATCCCTTCCTGGTAATAAATCGATCGCATTATTTGATAATTTCAAAATTTGAATCCCAGGAATTGTATGTCCGAATGATTTTCCACCGACGTGAATCAAATATGGATTGTTTGACAGGCTCAGATATTTGAGTTTTGGCAGGTTAACGAATGCGTACTTTTCAATCACTTTTTTGAGTTTTTTAGATCCGGATCAAGATGAGATTTAAATAAAAATGATATTTACCTTTTAGTCTCGGCATGTGATCAAGGGTAATATTTTCGATTTCAGGCAAATTGGCAAAACTAGACGTTTTTAGCCTTTCAATCGAGTTAAATGACATTGAAATAGATTTAAGCTTGATCAAAGTCATCAGCAACAGATTTGGAACATCTTGGAATCTATTATTATCTCAAAAATTTTCGCCAAAGGTGTCAAATTGCACTAAGAAAAAAATTCGAAAATTCCAAACCTGCCCAATAATTCAAAAATAAATTTCAAAGGCAAACTAGTTTACTGCTTCGAGTTAAGTCTTTGGCAATTCAAAAATGAAATTGTGCGCGTGTTTGAACATTTGTGGTTTCATAACATCTATTTTTTTGACGTAAATCAGACTTTTTTTTCTTTCTTTGACATTTATGGCGCTATTTTTAAATTCGATTTAAGCGCATTAAATGCAAAGATGTCAATGATCGAGCGACCTTTTTGAAAATTAAATTCTGCAAATTGGAATTCATTCAAAAAAGTACTCGACGGGGAGTATACTTGGATGGTGTACTATTTATATTCATGTCTTTACAAAACGCTGACGTGAGTTAATTAATATTATAATAACAATTGTTTGTGTTAATTTAATCTACATGAAATGTAATTTTTATGAATGTAAAGTAAACAGACTTCTTGAGGAAAAATCCAGAATGCTATTATTAGATGTTATTGGTGTCAAAGTTATTCGAAATAAATGGTTCTTAATGATAAAACGATGACCTGTTAATGCAATTTAATTTGACATCAAAATATAAAGCCACCTGTGTACCATTGTAAGTTCATAAATCGACATCAAATTCTTATCAACCTTAAAATAATTGGCATCATTCAACCTTGGGTGACCTCATGTGATCATGTATGGCCTCAATAATGCTTTTTAACAGTATACTGCATTAAATTGATTCGGAATATAACGGAAATTGGATTTTTTTGAGATGAATCCAGACTATCAAAATTTAGACATTGTGTGACCTTCAAAGCTAAATCATTCTAGAACCAAATCTCCATTCAATATCTCATTCGACCTACATATAAAAATAATCTTATTATTACCGCACGACCTGTCCAAAGTAAAAAAACCTACCAGTGTTTAAAATTAATTTAACCCTCGTGTTCAATATTAAAAATGGACTGTGAAAAAGTCTAATTCAAATATATCTGGAATACCGTGTTGATGATTCATCAAATAATCCTAAATTATGATTGAACCAATGATATTTTGCCTCTGATTTAATTCATTTTGAGTCTTGATTTTTCGATCATTTGATTACGTAGGCGTCTTGTAACCAGTGGTTTTTGGTCTGTTCAGTGACTGATCAAGATAATATGTCTGAATGGTGAGAAACCGTGAAATAATGTAATTCTCGATTTTCTCAACACTTTCGACATCTTACAAAAATCTAGAAGAAACCCACAAGCTCGCGTAAGCGACAGTTGGAACCAATTATTTAGCTTTGGCCTAAACACTTTAGTGTAAGCATTTATTACGCAGTTTAACTTGAAGAACCTTAAAAATGATTGCAATTCGAATTTCCTTTAAGTTTTAAAAATAACTAACTTTTAAAGTGCGTCTTCTCGATGGTTATTTGGCCCGCATGGTGCAGTAAAGAGTCTGAATTTTAATTTTCATGTAATAGAATGATATTGTACTGTGGGAATGTAACGTGGGGTCCATGGTGGCCCTGTCCAAGCGAGCGTGGGCGTGAGAGCTCTTTTCTTACTATTTTTGTCGGATCATTTGGACAGAGTCAGAATTGGCCCTTTTGCAGTTTTGTTTTGGCGAACACATGAAAGTTTTTAATGTGAATTGTCTTTTGACCCTACTGTATTGGTTATCAAAATAATTTTACAGCCATATTTACAGAATATGGTAGAATAATTTTGCTTAATTTTAGAATAGTCATAAGTATGTGATTGTATGAATTACAATTTAAATTGTTACATTAAAGTCTTCACTTTCATAACGTAAATTTATTTCGTCTCGAAATCATCATGACATCATCATCACGTAAGCTTGTTAATAATAATTGTTATTTCTGAGATGTTATTAAAAATGAAATTAGAAATAGTAGAATCATGCCGTGCGATAAATTTCTATTTTATTTTTTTTTTGTTTATCACGTTATATTAGAATTGAACGATGAAGTTCTGTCGGGTCCCTTGAAGTTACAGGGGTACTTAATTTAGAGTTTTTGACGAATTTTGACGAAAGTTTCCTAAAATTAACTTCTCGATCGATCCAGTCCATGCGAACACGTGTTGCCCTTTGTAAGAGGAATATTATAAAGCGCTTTTGGTGTATTTCCACTTCGAAAAATCGTAAAAAATGCAAAAAAACGTAAACTTCAAAAGATGTAGTACGTCGTACTACGGCGTAGAATTGCGATTGCGAGCTTGACCTTGACGTATAACTAGGGTTATTTCCGGGAATTCAGCCTACGCATAACATTCCTAACTGAGGAGTTGACAAACCACATCCGGTCAAATCAAGCTCCTTCAATTGTTTCAAATGATAAAGACCATTTGCATCGATTGTCGAAATTGAATTATACGATAAATCCTAAAATATTTGTTTAATTGCCTTAATAATTTCACATTTTTTGTAATTATTCTTTACATTTCCGGGGGTTTCTGGTACTTGTCCAGATGTACCCGATCAGTCAACCCACCATGAGCTAACCGCCCACTCCGTACAGTTTGCACAACTTCGGTAGTAGCGCGATGAGGATTTTATCTTTAACAGACTTTATAAAGTGTGGCTAAGACGCCATATAAAGTTACCTCTTACACTCTTCCTTTGGAAACCATAAATTTACTTGGATTAAAAATATAATAATGAAATTGCTATTTTCAACGATGACCATAGGCTCTGGCTAGGAACGGTCAAATTGAAAAAAACTAGCTTGGTTTTAAGATTTAATAGAATAGTTTATTCGTAATATCTTTTTTGTTTGGATGATCTTGGAGGTGGAGTACGGAGGGTGTACCTGTCCCAGATTTGGTGCTTATTATTTAGGATTTTGGTTTGACTTACCAGGACGACTAAATCTTGCAAATTATCAAACATTTTGTTGACCACAGAGTTAATCTTATTATGTGCAAGGTTGATCTTATTCACATTTTTTGGTATTTTGTCAGGTAGTCTTTAGCTGTTAGATTCACCATTCAAAATGGATATCCTCTTCAAGGTCATTTGAGGTGACCAAAACTTTTGCAAAGGTCATCTCAGTGAATTTAGCATTCCTGTTTAATCCAGATTCAGAACAATTCATTGTTTTTAAAAATACTTTGTGTTCTATATTTCTTTCTATATAACAAACGCACGGCTTCGGACATTCTCCATGGGGTGGACTTTTGACAGACTTAACAACCAAACCCCTACCCTAGAATTTACAAAGGGTACGACTTGTGGTTTCGGGACTGATCCTGAATTCATAACCGGTCCATGGACACGGGGCTGTTTCAATATCAAATGCGACTCGACCCGCCCAAGCTAAACCAAAGCAAAGATAACTCATTAAGGTTTCATTTAAATAATATTTATTTATTTAATCATATTAATTTAATCATTTTAATGCTTTGTTTATATTCTAAGCAAGCTATTAGTACTATACGCGATATTAGTACATTAAATAAGACTACTTGACTCTTTGCCCTCTGGATTCAATACCGTTACTCGAGGAGAAAAGTTCCTTCCTCAGCAAAATGACGCGTTAATTATGATTCATTAAACCTATAAATGACTTCTTCAACAATCGATCTTCAATGAAACTGGACCTTATACTGATCATTTCTCTCATTGCTCATGCAGAATAAGTACAAAAGAAATTCTGTACGTAGTCTGCGGTCAGGATTGATTACAACTAGGATATTTTTGGTATGAATCGCGCCAAGTGTTAATCACCTTCATCATTATATGAGGAAAGGAATGACTAATTCTAAGGGTTCCGAGTTGCCTTATTAATTAAAACATGCTTAAAATAAATTTTGAAAATACTAAATACTACATAGAGGTATTTGAATGAGAAATAATTGTAAACTTTGGACGTTTCAAAATGCATCAGTTACTAATGGGGGCATATATGTACAAAATCTGCACCACCCACGCATTTACGCCCTTCTATCCTTTACAAATTCCCGGAGTTTCGGCTCAATTCCCGGAGTTTCGGGTATATTTTTTCCAGTCACATCACTTTAGTATATAAGGTTACTCACGTTGTTTCAGATAATTTATCGCGGTGTTTAAAAACAACGGTCTGGAATCGTTGTGTACAATCAAATGTGTTCAACTTTCAGCTGGCTTTTTCTCAAATTGTTAAAATTGGTCAATTTTGTTCATTCTATCCATCTCAACTCCTGTCGTTTCAAACGACATTTTCAACTTGCACATCTATGTCCCAGAGGTTAGACATTTGGTATCCAAATCATAACAATAGTCATCTTCGGTTAGATGTCTTTGAACAAATACGCTGAAATCATGCTATCGCTGATATAAAATGAATAGACACGATGAAGGTATAAAGGTTTATTGAGAAGATTGGACTTCGGAACTTGAGATAAAAAGTTTTTCGGAATGGTTTCACAGTTTTATACATTCGTCTGCAGCTCGTGATGCCGTCTAAAATAGATTTATATACTGATTTTATTGATTGATTTTTACTTTTAATGCTACGGATAGCCCAAGGACAAATATCTCATAAATAACCTTTGTTGGAGCAATTCTTGCAACTGAAATGTGGCAGATGGAGTAAGAGTTCTATCTTTGAAATATTGAACCCATTCATCTCTTGTTAATTGTAATTTCTCCAACAGCTCAAATGGATATTCATTGGACTGAGGCTTCGTCGTTACCGCATATGTATCACGCTGTTGCATTTTATATTTTTCAAGAGGTAAAACTGACACTGATCGTGGTGTTGACTGCATTGTACGATATGTATGTTGGTGACTCAGTCTTGGTGCTAAAACTTTAATTTATTCAATGTTAAAAAATATTGATATCATTGAAGAAAATTTAGAACCGACTATATAATCTGCTGCATATTTCGGGCGGGGTCGCCAAGTCAGCCATTAAATTTATTTTTGAGAATTACGACGCCAAAGTTTTTTATTCTTATTCTCAAACTAATCGATTAACCAGACCTAATTGATCTTATTTCTAGTGATGATATCCGGGTACTGCCTTATTCCAACGCCGTTTAAGTTACCGAATAAGCCGGTTGATTTTATCCGGTTCAGATCTTACCAGGTGTCCTGCTTCTATTTCGTTCGTCGAAACTATTTTCAAGTCTAATGTTTGAACTGCTTTTTATTTGTCTTCTAGATCGAATCTTTTCAATCCCACGAGTGACCGTCACCGGTTTATCTCCAGACAAAAGCACTCTGAATTATAATGTCATTACTGGTATTGTTATGAATCTCAAACTCACGGTTGTTCTCGTATTGTTCGATTCAGTTGATGATATGTATCTCCAAAAGAATGGTTATTCGTCAACTGATCAACAGGTATCGACCGTGTTTCTGATCTTGACCGTGGTCGAGTTTGACCGCTTTGGTTATCCAACCGGTCTAACGTCTTTTCTAGTTGTGATATGACATTTGAAAAATCTTAAAGATATTACATTCGGCCTATAAAAACTGTAAAATTACCATGATTGCCGGGTGTAGTGGACTTTGATTTTCGTAAATACATTGGTTTTGAAGTTTGGAGCATTTTTGAGTCAAGGGGGCTTTTATTGTGAGAAAGTCGTGAGCTAAAATATCATTTCATTCTTAATTCTACCTATGAAAGAATCCAATATTCAGTTTCCAGGAAAGTCTAGACAGCTGGTTGTCATTTTTTACATTTCCACTGACAGTGGTGACACAGGTGACACGTGACTAACCTTGAACGAGGTACTGGATCTGACATTGGTGCAAATAATCTAGATTGTCTTGGTAAAGTCTGAGATTTAATTGATGGAGTGAACTTGAGATCTTCTTCCATGTCATCTGGTGCGTTGATCGTTATCGAGCTCGTTTCACCAAAATCACAAATTCGTCGATTTATTTGGTCAACCTCATTATCCAGCAACATAGTTGATTCACCTCTGTTGTAACCATAATCAAGGATGAAATCAGTTCCAGTAAGAGCAGACGTGTTATGATCAATTACGTTATGGACATCATCGGGACTCACTGGGCGAGTACCTGAAACCATGCTAGATTTCATACCACTAGAAGGACGTGAAGAAGACTCACGTGACGAGTCATTCTTATTAGTCATACTTGTAGAGTTCATTTGTGAAGTGTTTAAACTTGAATTCAATTTTGCTTTTTTTGATGATCGTCGTCGTCCATTTCTCACTTTTGGTTTTGTTTTAATTCTTGCTGTGTATCTCGAACTTGCAACAGACTCCATATCTGATTGATAATTTATCAGCTGGGGGATTTTGAGATGACCTTGAGAAGCATGGTTTCTATCAATCCGGATATGATTATTTTTCTCTTTGGTTGGTGAAGGTGTGATCTCTAATGAGATGTCTTCTGATTGTCCAGTGATCTGGACGATAGCAGATTCGTTGGGAGTCATAACAATAAACGAATTTGAAGCTAGGGACGGATTCACAGATCCTTTACATGTGTCGACACCTGAATCAGAATTCTGTTTTTGAATTTCGCGCTTATTTTTCGAATTGTTTTTCGAGCCTGTTGATAGACGTATCGATTGACGCAGTTTCTTGAGGCCAACTGAGAATTTGGAAGGCTTTTTATTCTTTTGTTTAGTAGTATTTGCATTTGGTTTTGGTTTGATTTTTACGGGCGTATTGACGGCGGGCACTGCGGATGATAGTTGATAATGGGTCGGACTAGGAGTCGTCATTGTGGACGAAGCGAGGGGAGCGACTGAAACCATTTCCGGGCAGCCGCTTTTGTTCTTTTTAGATTTTTGACGTGGTGAACGATGGAAGCTTAATTAATCAGCTTGAATATACATTCGGATAAGTTAATAACATTCAGGTCACCAATCGGCTGAAAGGCCATACGGTAATCAGACTTCGGATATCCGATAAAGATGGAAAACTTCGTGCAAAATGCGCGAAATAAGCCATTTCTGTCATGAAAACACTGCTCTGTTTAGTTATGAGTCATAACTTATGAGGCATGATTTGTGCGCTGGTGAAGTATTATCAGTACCATATGGGCTACTTGACAGCCATTTCGCCGAATTAGGTCGGCATTGGTTTCGTCGTCAAACTTACCCATTTTCATAAAAATAAAGTTGCTTTTGTTTTTGTAATTGACTTAAACAATACTCGATAGCAGACACAGCTGGTATCTTCATTTCATCGAATTTTGAAACTTAATAAATTAATTAATTTTTAATAAGTCTAAATTAATATATTTGTTTAATATTTTATCACCGAAAAAAAATTTTGGATTCCCACGGTTTCAACTTTCGTGGTAGCACTGAATTCTGATTTTGAATTTGTATATGATTTATTCTAAGCGATGTCCGGGATGCCGTTTTTGAATAATTCGATTTTCACAGGACCGGTCATCTGTTTTAATTCAAATCCGGAAAGCCCGATGATTCCCGGTTTATTCCCGTCAAATTTATTTTTCGAATAAGTTTACTTGATCCTAGTTTTTGGAAATGTCCGAAGGTCTTTAGAGTCAATACGATAGATCGAGGTAGGTCACGTCATAGGCATTACTTTATGGTATTAATATTCTTATAAGATTAAAAAGTTGCTTTGTCAATACAAATCACTTTTCGTACTGTAAATAAATTTTAAAGACCCACCGGAAGTCGAAATTGGCCTCTCGAAAGTTTTTATAAATAAATCATTTATCAGAAGCTGGTTTTCCATTTAAAAATGGATTTTGATACCGTAGATCCGATATTTGATCAATTTAGAAGTCTGGGTCAATTTTTGTTTACTTTGAGTCCATATCGGCACTTTTTCGGGTTCAGTTTTCGTGGAAATCTTGGGATATTTCTGAGTCTCAAAATCGGGAAAATCCGTGAAAATTAAGGACCGAAAATGGGGGAAATATTCGTCTAAACAAGTATAATGAAAGAATGTGTAGATTTATTACAGGCGCGTACAGTGTATTTTCGCTGCGCGGTATTGTTTCATGTAAAGCTTTTATTGTGACGTCATTAAAGATAAAGCGGATATGTTAAGGATAGACTCACCCAAATGCTGTTGGATTGTTATGGATTGTGCGGCGAGTTTTTTATTGTTTAAATCTTTCGGTTGGGGATTAGGGGAAAATATGGTAAAATATATCCAGATTATGCTCTATAAGAGACATCGATCCATTTAACTACCATGTTCGCAAATATATGTTCCAGTAATCCAGAATCTGAATTCTAGATTGTTGGCCAGAAATGGACTTGTTTCACCTGGCCCTAATTCCGCTCCTGAAATCGCCAACATAACCAAATCGGATAAAGCAATCTGACTTCTTTGGGGCTCAGGATTGATTCGTAAATTATTCACCAAACCTGAAAATTAAAATCAGATGTGCCAAACGGTCATTTGCTGGTCATCTTTGACGACGAATGTAAAAAATCTGAAGATCAATAAAGTAATATTTTAGAAGAGTTTATGGAAATTTCCTGAGCGAAATTTAATTATTTTTATTTTATCAAATTATCTTAATTCATTTGTTTAAATAGGCCAAAGATCTTTGTGTCAACTATGGAATCGAAATGACCTGGAGATGACCTTGAGCTTTAAGAAAGTTAAAAAAATTTGACGAGTTAAACCACCAGCTAATAAATCAGTCAAAATTTCCACAATTTCTTGAATCCCTTGACCTTTTGAATCACTTATATGGGTGCCATTGGGTGATATTATATTATTGATATATGACTTCATATTGGTTTTATAGCCCATATATAATCATAAATATCAGCCGTGTCATGAGCTGACAGTAAGTAAAAGAGATTATCACAGATAAAGTGATCGAGATGAACTCACTATTGTCCGTTCAATTGGGACATGTCCGAACGCTTCCTTTATGAGCCATAGTATGGGACATTGAACTTTAACAAAAGTTTATGATTTTCGGCTCAAAAATGATCAAATAGGCATTTAACACTTTGCGACAATTTAATTAGCCTCATTATTCGTCCTCTTTCACTCATTTTCGGCACTTTTTTCGCTTTTTGAGTTTTCACCTTTTAGGTGGTCACTTTGATCACTAAAACCTTAAAAATTATAATTTCAAATAATCACGTGATAACATCATATTCTTGAATCTTTATGTACGTTATTTATTTCATGACAGAAACATTGTTTTTCGGAACATTTTGATGGAAAATCGAGAAGTTCCAAAGACATTTTCTCTTATTTAATCCGTTATAGAAAAAAAATATTATCACGTGATAAGAATGAAATTTTGTCACGTGGTGATTTTATAATTCTTGAAATAACGAATTTTAGATTTCCAGAGTTCTAGGAACGGTCACTTTTGAGGAACTAATCCCATCCTCTCTGATTAAAAAAAAGTTTATCTGTTTACATTTGGCTTTCTTATTTGCATTTGCTCAATTCAAGAAATAATTCTAAAAAAAATGATTTAACGACAAGATGTTAACCTGTTGGTAAATATTTCGACCAAGGACGAATGAAAATTGGTCATTGCTAGGTTGAATTCCGGGATTCAAAATCGGAATATCTTTTTTCTTCGGGAGATTTTTTCATTTCAAAAAATTGTAATTGATTCAGTGAATCATGCTGATTCTATGATCCCCAAACTTAAATTCTTCTGAATATTATTTTAGCCTTACCCTTATTCCCCCTTTTCCCCATTTTTAAACCCCCCATTTCATCTAAAACCTCATGTTTAGTATTTCGTTATAGAAAACCGGTTTGAGACGATAAATACCGGTAAATATTCAGATTTATATTGACTTAAACTAAATCAGATGGATTCGAATTAATTGACGTTCGTGCCACGTGATTTTCCAGATGAAATTTAACATTTTTGAAAGTAAAAAATTGATTTTTGAATAAAAATTCATCATTTCTCATCTAATTTTACAGAAATTCGCTGTAATCATTCGTCCAGTGTTTGACCGGAGTACCCCGGTAATTTTAATCTGATATTATCATCCATTTAAATTGGTTGCTCACTGAGCCTACATGTATTTTTTAATTTATAGCTTTTTCTAACTGATAGTGTGTGACAGATCAGATTAGATACACATATCTGGGATAATCAAAATATTAAAACTTGTACCAAATCTAAACAAATTATTAATTTTAGATATTTTTTTTAGTTTTACTCGAAAATCGAACACAAATACAAAATTTTTGACGTCAGATCAACAATTTTTGTGAAGTTTTAAAAATTCATCAATAAAATTTCCCTCAAGTTCACTTCAATTCTCAAATTTAGAGTTATTGATGATTCAAAAAATCTAAAAATTCAGTTCATGAGCCAAAATCTTTGAGAGATGATATTTGGTTTGGACAAGGGATCAGCTGGTGATCAGCTGCTGACTTTTTGCGAGTATTGTACTCAAGATGGGATTTGACACGGTGAATAACTTACCAAATGTCAGAATTTTACAATTTTCGGGTGCTTTCAAAATTCGATTTTTCCAAGCTTCTTTTAACCCATCCAAAGTTGTATCAGTTCCATTTATAAGCAAGGTTGGTGGACTCTCCAAAAATCCAAAAAATCGAAGTTTATCATCGTTGGAAAGTAGACCTAATGACGATAAACTACCCAAATTCGATTGAATAAATTGTTTGAATAATTCAACACCAGAAATTGGAACCGAAATTGGAACACGTAAGACAATCGCAGCAAGGCATGATGCTTTCAACGGTTAAAACGCCATTTTCGCTCAAAATAGTTCATTATTATTCTAAACTCCCGATTCTAAATAACTATTTTGGTATAAAAATGATCTTTTCTGACCCAACAGGAAATGTTTATTTTCAATTAATGAATTTCTAACGACCCATATCCATTTGTATTAGCCCCTGGTACCTGCATTTTCAATCAAAAATACCATTTTTGTTGAATCGAGGTCAGAATAATGAATTTTTGGCACATTTGGCCCAAATGATTCGGGTCAAAATTGAGCGTAATTGGAAAATGTACAAGTTCTTGTATTAGTCATATTCTTATACAAATATTTAATTCAGAACTTCAAAAGTCTGTTTTAGAATATTTAACTTTTCGAATCCGGAACTTGATCTCGAATGGATAGTATTTCCGTATACGAACACTCATAAGTCATTTAATATGACGTCATTTAGTACATTTAAGTTACATTCACTGCGAAGACAATTTTAAATGAAAATTTATGGTTCTTGTCATGGTCAATTAGCTCTAGTATTCGTTCGAGTTGAAATGAGGTTATTTTTGATATAAAAATGGACTAAAAACGACCAAAAATGGTAATTGGGATTAAAATCAAAAGATTTTCTAAAGATTGAAGTGTGCTACTATATCATTTTCAAATATTCAGTTTTGCATAGGGTCTTCAACCTATATTTCGACATCATCAGGGAAGCAATTAATATAGAGAGCTCAAGAGTTGGATTTATCGAGATTAAAAATCGAGATTTGAAAAGCGATATGAGATGTTCCACGTTTAGAACATAATCTCTATAATTAAATCATCATTAATCAATGTACCATGATGCCATTCCTCTTTATTAAGGGTAGTTTGTTCCGCATCGATCATGGAAAATATTTTGTGAAAATTTATGGTTCATTTAGTGAACTATGATATTTGTCTCGGATCATATAAAAACCTGAAATGAAACCGACTTTGGTCATTTTTGGTTAGTTTCAAAGGTCAGTTTTGTTTCGTTTGGTTTGAAACGGGAAAAGGACAAAAAAAAGAATCGAGAGGAAATAAAATTAGTTTTTCGCCGTTTTTCCATCGGATGGGCAGCTGATCAAATAAACGATTCAAGCTAAATATCGTCATCCCGTTGCATACATCCGATTTTGTTAGAAGGCAACCATAGGAGGGCACTCAGTCCGTCTCACCTGCATCTGAAATGAATTTACAATCGTATCCTGACAATATTGTCATGTAAATCAATATATAAGAGTGTTTCTGTTCTGATTTTGGGACATCTGGATCTGGGAATCATGTCAAAAGAGAAAAATGGGATAGATTGATGGGTAAATAGAACGTGCAGACACCATAAATCACGATGTAAACGATAAAAGTAATATGAAACATATATGTCAAGGCTATTTAACCACTATCCTAACTGCACCACCGAATTTTCTTTCTCGTCTGCCTCTTCATCCATTCTTTTTCATTTCATTTTTGTCACTTTTGAAATTTTCACTTCTCTAATTGTTAAGAAAATCAAAACTTTTGCGAAATTTAGAATTTCTGATTTAGCGCTGTTTCTGCGTAGATCAGACGTGATGATATTTGTTACGATGAGGCGATCTGAGAGATTTCAAATGAGGAGAATGGAGGATAGGTGGCGCTAAATCGAAACAAAGCTTTTTATTTGGTCGGAAACGCAGAATGGACACTCGGGGATCAATCTTGGCTTATCAATACTTTAGAAAATCATCTCCGAGGGTCAAACAACGTAACATATAACAGATTCAAAGTCCCGTACCGGAAAGAGCGGACGGTAGCTAGACTCAAACAGACACGCCCGGTTAAAAGGGAGAGAACAACAAAAAGATGACTGCAAAGGATGCTGAGATGGCAAAAACATAATTTTACCCATCGCTACGGAAATGGTGTTACGGCTCGTCCGGGCATTCAGGATATCTTCGGATCTTGAATATCTGAAGACCTTTTAATATCTTTCAAGCGTGAAGATGTCTTCATTTACAACGGTTATAAAGTGGGGTGCGTCTTCCCGATGGTCGTCGTCTATATACTACCCCATGCGGAACTCGGACGAAATAAGAATCGGGAATAGGCTCATCTCTTTACGATTGAATATCGCGTGTGTGAGCCAAGGTGGAAACTACACTTGGAAATAGACTTAAACAAGACTTAATTACACTTGAGTACGTTTTAGATTATCTCATGCTGATCCAATACACCCGAATCAATATAAGTGCTAAGAATACACCCGTTTCGCCAAAATAAGTCATTTTTCGTCGATGAAGAAATTTATTTGAACGATTGTCAGTTTGGCAATCAAAGCAGTAACACTAACGCCTTCTGATTTGGTTTTAAACATCAAATTACGATTAATTAAACAAAAATTAATCTGATTAATTAATGAAATGTGTACCGATCAATTCCTAGGGTCATTTCAAACCAAGCCTGTAATTTTCAAAATCATAGTTTCTCTTGTCTCTTTTATCTTCTGAATCTTTCAAATCACGAATCTTGTCAAATATGGATTGAGGTATTAAACGGTAATGAAGCGTAGAAATTACTGGTGATGGAGGACCCGAACGATCGTGAGTCTGACGAGCAGTCTTCATATGATCTGTTAATTTTATAGTTTGATGAACTTTAACGGAATCAGTTTAAATATTTTAATGTTGATATATAATTACATCTTGTCTTATAAGAATCCCACTTAGAGATCGATTTTTGGGCCGAATGTTGGTCAAAATGTGATCGATTTCGAGTCAATTTTTGATCCAACTACAGTCATTTTGTACCAATTTTATTTTTGGATTATTTACCCGATTCCTACTTCTTTCCATTCTGTTGAAGTTATTTGTCCTTCTTGATCTTTCTGCTCGTGTTGATTCCAACATTGAATCAATCCTGCTGCATTTCCAGTAAATAACATTTTCCCATTGACATCCCAACTCAAACCCCAGACCCATTCCGATATATCACCAGCACAGATAACTGTCTTGAATGCGATTGATGAGTCATTCCTTTCGTAAATGAATACATTGCCACTAGAATGTGATATTGCCAAACTTTTGCCATTCTGAGACCAAGAACACTTTAACCCGTATTCTTTTTCATATGATTCTAAAATATAAAAAATAAGAGAGTTTTAAGTAAAAAGTCAAGTTTGAGTTCCGTCAATACTTCCGGAACCATAAATTTTCATAAAAATATTAAACATATTTGCATTACCCTTAAACCCGGCCCACTTTTCCTACCTCGCTTTTCTATAGGTCGAGGATTCTCAATTGAAATTTCTTCTAGTTCAAATCGATAATCGTTCTCATTAATTTTGAATAAATAGTTCATTCCATCCCAATCAGTTGCCGCTAAATAATCCCCATATGGGTCCACTGCTATATTTTGCATCGGCCTATATGGTATGTATTTCGGATTTCCGTTATATACAGTTTGAACAGGCTCAAGTCGGATTCCATCGGATTTTTGGGCTGGGTTTTCCTCAGAATTACGTGAATTTTCATAGTCAGGCACCCATACATGGATTCTACCCTTATTATCACTTATAAAAAGGGCATATTCACTCCACAGTGATATCGATGTACAGCCTAAAGCAGCTTCGGAGAACGTTCTAGTTTCATTTTTCGTAAATTCAGGGATCTTAGCCATTTGGCGATGAATACCGATAAACTGATTTTCATTATAATGAGATGCCAAATCATCGTTTCGAAGTAAGTCCATTGTAGGCGCCATAATTATATGCCCATTGTCCGTTGCTGCGAACAAATATTTGGAGGACAGTTTTATATCTGCAGTATTCGTTGATTTACCAGCTGTACTCTGTCCTGTATTTGGTTACATTGAAGGATAGTCAAAATCTTGTTTTTTGACTCATAAATTATGAGTCATAATCGACTTTTGTTCGAAACCAATCCTAATTGAGTCATTGATATTGGGCATGATGGTAATAAATTAAACTTTTTCGCTTCTTGGGGTTGATAATATGAACTATCTGGTAAACGATAAATCAGAACTTGGTAACCACTTCCGGCAACAAAAATAAATATTTGTTTTTCTTTCCGCGTTTGATCTGAAGTGGGCTATTAGTTCTAGAAGTCCGCGTTTTAAAAATTGAATAGAACAAAAGATAACTCACCTGTTCCGGTATGTTTTACTGAAACATCTTTTGTAATTACTTCAAGACTATTCGTGGGTTTTAATTTCGGTTGAATTTTTTCCAAAATCTAGGAACTTTTGTAAGGGTAGAGACCCTAGAAACAACCCGAATCCTATAATTTGGAATAGCGTTACATCCTTGGCGCGTTAGATCGCGACTAATTGCAACCATTGCTTGATTTTCTAAATCTTTCCAAACTAAAAATCATATTGCCACGTGTCCTCGATCCTTAAGATTTTCACCTCTTAGTTGACCATCATAACTTGCAGTAAATAGACATCCTTGCATTAACTCGATTGGATCATCTATTGGATCTCCCAAGGTCATATTTCTAAAAATAAAAACCATAAACATTGATATGAATTAATTGTATTCTTTTTAGCTTATTTGATATGATTATATGATATGGAAAATGCGAAATGAATTAAGAATGGTGCGAATAAAGTGGGGTTTGTGGTGGCTCTGTCCCAGCAAGCGTGGGCGTGAGCGCTCTATTCTTACTATTTTTCTCGGATGATTTGGACAGAGTCAGGACGAAATGAAATGATTCAAACGTGCTCTACAACATTTTATGGTTCGCACAATTCGAACAAGCGGAAACTAGCATTGCACGATTAGGTTCAGTTTTGAATGAATTGAAAAACTAATATTAAACACATATCACTCCATGAGACGGCCGCTTAACAAAAAAGAAGAAAACCGACGTCGAACGAATCAAATTGGAGGATCTAGAAGTGTGATAGGATCAACAATATAAAAGTATCAAGAATAGTCTACAAGCAGCTGGTATTGTAATTTAGCCTAGAAAATCTGCAAGCTCAGCAGCTGTCAATTTCTTTGCTCCAGTTGCAGTATTGTTTGTTGGGATCGTCACGCCTTGAGGTGTCATTGGATTTTGGAGTGTCCAGCCAGAATTCTGATTCGTTCCCATGGGCTGACCAATGACTGATGACTGTCCCATCGAATTGCTCATTATTGACTGGTTGAAACCATTCCCAAAAGATGCACTTGTCGACATATTAGATGGCATTATCGCTGGTTGGTTGCTCAGCGGCCTTATTCCACCTCCCATTCCAATATTGCCGCTACCCATTGAACTCCCCATATTTCCCATATTCGAACCGCTCATTGTATTTATATTTCCGAAAGATGACGAACCCATCATATTACCAGCTGACATCATCGTGGTATTTTGAGCCATATTATTACCGGTTCCAAACGCACCAAATCCTGCTCCATTATTCGTTGATGTCATATTTGACAGATTTTTTGTCATTAAAGTGGAAGTCAGGTCTTTCTTCTGTGGTTTTTGTTCTGACTTGGTCTGTTTAAATAGCTGGGGCTGAGATTTTATTTTTTCTTCATTTTCACGTCGTTTCAATTCTTCTTGTTTTTGTTCTAATGACAGGCCCTTACTTGGATCCTTACTTATTCCTATCCCGTTAGATGGCGCTGGTGAAACAGCACTTGTTGCGAGTGATAGACCATCAAAACCACCAAGGGGAATACTGGAACTATTTCCGGCATCACCGGTGGAACCAGACGCACCACGAATTGCACTCAGTGAGACACCATGAGAAATATTTTCACCTGAAATATTAAATCAGATATAAAATCTACTCAAAAAAATAACAAAAACCATAAAGACACACGGAAACGAAATATACAGACGAAGAATACCTTCAGAAGTATCAACAAGATTGCCTTAAAAATGATATATTCCACCAAAATAACCCGATTTTTGACGTTTACGAAACATTACCTTTTACGTCACTGATGGATTTAAGTTTGTTTGTTTGTTCTTGTTCTATTTTGTCTAACATTGTTCTAATAACTTTCATAAAATTCTGGAATTGATTCAACGATAATGATGAGTCCATTGAGAGTGGCAAAAGTGTTGGAAGCGCATTATTTGCTGAATTAATTTAAGCTTTTTAAACAAGTTTATGGTTTATACTGTATAGTACTTACCAATGAACTCTTTAGTCATTCCGAGTTTATCATCCATTAATACGACATGATAGACACCCAAAACGGCAATAAGAACACCCGGTGTTCGCTCAATCATTTTTGGAACCCAATCCAGGATTGAATCCATTATAAACCAACTGAATGGTAAAGGTAAGTCGAGGTCAGTAGAGGTCAACATTTACCGATCAAGACGAGGAAGAAGTTGACCTATAGCAACAAGAATCGATACTTTGACAGGTCCTGAACAGGATTCCGAAAGAGCAGCTGATTTAATCTTAGGAACAAGGTTTGATTTCAATGTTGCTTCATCCAAATGTTCTGCTAGCTGTGGAATTACTGCCAATGATTGCGCCTGAAATTGTTTTTAAGTCTTGACAAATAAAAATCTAGTAAATATACCTGAAGATTAGTTTGTTTCTCCTGGGCCAAAGCACGACCAAGAAGCGGCAGAAGATAATTCCGGACATCATCTGGTTTCTTAGCTTCTGATAATTTTTCCAACATCAGTGGAAGGTTTTCAATCATTATTGAACATGCTTTGGCGCTAAATTTTTGTTTGTAAGCTGTATCAGGTAGCATACCAATTAACATTACCTTTGTGTATTGAATAGGTCTTTAATCACCGGTAATATCTTATCGTAAAACTCTTCACCAGTTGCCAATTCAACGATCTAAATTTTTGTTTTCGAAAATTCGATACCAAGAGTTCTGTTTTACCTTGAAAACTGGTGGAAGTAATGAAGGTAAAATATTGGCATTTGCAATTTCAGGTTGTAGCGAACTAATGACAATACCATTCCGGACACGAGCAGGAAGAGTGTCTTTATATGATTTAAATATAATATCCCGCGCATTTTAGAACGGATAGTTCATCTATCAAATCTATTGAAAGTTCTTATATAAATTGATAAAAAAAAATGTGACCGTTAAAATTCATTTGGCAAGTCGCACATAAACTCATATTCTTGAATACATTATTGTAAATCTTTTTCCTAGGACGGCAGGTAAATCGGAAAAGAACTGTTCTTTTTCTTTGAGAGGTCGCTGAAGAAGTGTATCCAGATAATGAAGAGTCAGTGCCCCAGCTATCATGCGCTTACTCAATTTTATCGACACGGTTTTTTTAATAATGTATGGATTTTATCGGTAAGACGACAGATTACAAACGCATCCCTGATTGAAAAAAGGAAATTGACCTGAGTTGGTCAGCAGATGGTCGAAGATCTTTTTGTAAACTGGTCAACATTTTGAAATGATCTCTTACTTCGGATGGAAGTCGATGAAGCAATGATGGCGTTGTATATTTTCCTTAATAATCAGTCTGTATTCTTATTCGTGTCACCATATGATACCTTTTTCATTTTGTAAAACTCTTTGGGCATCATAAACCGAACAATCAATGATGGTTTGTCCTGCATAACATTTATATAAGAGTACACCAAATGCAAATGAGTCCACTACAATTTAGAAATAAATTATAGTTCTAGTAAAATCAGCTAACCTGATGTATCAATAATTTTGTTTTCAAATAAATCCGGCGGTATATATGACGGACAGGGCTGTGCAAGTGTCGGATAATTATCGGCCCATTTGAAATTATCGTCATCCAATTTAGTTGAGAATTCAAGTCCAGCAAGTTTCCAACTACCCTTGTCTGTAACAGCGATCGCCAAAGGATTTAGGTTGCAATGAAATAATTTTGCCGAATCATGCAGAAATGATAACGCTGAGAATTTTAGAATAAACGTGACAATTTTTCAAAATCAATATTACCTTCGCATATTTGTAGTAGTCCATATCGTAATTCAACATCAAAAAGGCCAGACGAGCTATCGGTTTCAACTTCTCGCTTCGATAATAAATAATCAACAGATCCTTGTATTCTTTCCGTAACAAATACTAATGAATAAGCTGATTCCTCTAATCTTCTTTCGACTGATAAAATTCGTGGATGCTGCAATCGACAAAGACTCAGAGCACCGTGTTTAAGAATATTTAAAACGTTTTCTTTCATATTTTTGTCAAATCCATTCAAATGGCGATTTTTGTCAAATATCCAAACTGAGCACTTTTTTCAGGTTTCTTTAGATAAGAGAATCTCAAAACGTCGTTTCAACTGGTGAACCGTTTCCTTCGTTTTACTCGATTTCTTAACAGCATTATAAATATCCCAAGCGCCATTAGTTCCACCGGTGCCAACTTGTTCCCCAACATCATAATCTCGCAAAGCAGGATTGCCAGGTAGGGCACGGTTCACACCATCACGAGTGGCAGCAACGGCGCTATTGAGTCCCGATTGAAATGTTTTTTGAAGTCTAGCAAACATTCTAAAAATGGAATAAGGTTGAATTGGATATATTTAGAGCTATCTGGGCAGTTTGATAAACATTTGGTGAAATCACCAAAACATTCTTTGTACTTCTTGAATATCATCCCAATATATTTCTGAAAATTAAATGAATATACTACAATTACTTTGATTTTACAAAGGTCAACCTTTTGTTTTGAAGATAAAAAGTGTTGCAGTCGTGATCATGATATTATAAAATATTTGAAAAAGTATTTTTGATCTGCTTTCGTCTTTTTGTCTTGGATCAAAGATTTGAAGAATCATGTATGGGACCATAAAATATCGAAATTCGAAAAGTTTTTGAGGAACCAAGGTTACCACCGTGCAGCACATAAAAGCCAAATGTATCAATATGCTCTAAAAGAACGGATAAAAATAAAAATTTAGCGGACTTTTTACCTTTGGCATTTGAAAAAATATCGAAAGCAGTCCAACTGAATAAATCGGACAGAAGAGCCATCTCATTTTTGAAATTATTTTGAAAATGTAAAATATATAATGACGATTGTCAGCAAGCAGATATGGATGGACAATGAAATGATTGGCAGTTAAATATAAAAATGCCAATGATAGAATAACCAAATTCCGTTTGTTATCTTCATTTGAGTTCATTTAAGTTCATTATTTTTTAAGTTTCAGGGATCTACGAACCGTATCATGCGTAGGCATACGTACGGGCTCTTGGTTCGTGTTTAAAATGAGAATGTACTCGTCCCGAATAAATATTTTATAAATTCAAAATTCAGAAGTCTTGGCCATGCAAAAATAAGATTAAATAATCCAAAATAACCAATCTGTAATAAATGTAGTGTTGGTTGATGTGCTGATACATCTCCCAGAACAATATTTCCATTATTAAAATAAATAAATGTTACGAAGAGTCCGAGATTTATCAAAAAGCTTAAAATCTGGTTTTGATAAGATGAAATGTGAGGATTTCGAGAAAATTAAATAACGAGTGGTAGCATAAAAACCATTCCTAGAGGTGGCTTTGATAATCGAACTCATTCTGCTTGGCAGTCCAAAAATGAGATAGACTAAAATGGAAGCGATATTATCCCAAAAGTATCTTGAAAAAGGTCGAAAGTTATCAGACAGCAAAACAAGCTGTTTGTCTACTGATCGAATAAATTCTCCAAGTTCATCATCGCGATATAAAATTGATATTGCCGTCGAATATAATAACCAAATAATATTCGTTTGACGAAATAAAAGTGAAATGAAGCCCACTGGAAATGTGACCAACAGGGATGCCTCCAGAAGATTCAATTGAAGATATAAAAGGACTGATAAAAGACTGCCATTATCGGTATAGTAGAATAATGAAAAGAATACAAACATAGGAAAGGTCAAGTGCATTATGACCCCTAGTGACCTCGCTGATAATCCACCAGAATTCGAATATCCGCCATATAGAAATCGTAGAATTGCACTAAGCTGCACGTAAGCTAATGGCAAAAGTAGAATATTTGTTGCTCTTTACAAGTTCATCAAAATTGCATTATTTCTATAGTGCTTGATCATAATTTACCCTCTGGGACATAAGTTTTATCAACATTCTGCGCCATTCACACCTTTTCTCCTTCCGCTCCTTTAATATCTATGTTCCAACAAGCAGATTTTGAACTCGTACCCTTAAAGTAATCGTATCGCATTCAACATTGACGAAAATCCCGACTGCTTTTGCTATCAGACTGCTATAAATGTAGAGTCCTGGTGGTGTGGTTATTTTCGGGTCCCAATATGAATAGTTCGATTGACAATAACGTTTAGCTGCGGGAATATGAAATATTTCGTCTTTGATAAGTTTCACATTTTATTTGAATGATCCAGCAGTCAGGCCCGGGGGTGCCAGAGTCTGTACCAGATATACAGTACTGTAGTAAAGGGGGTCACACATTAATGTGCAGTATTTAAAGCAGGGTTCGAAATCACGACAAAAATCTTGTCGTGCGATCGTGCACGATTTCGTGCCTGACCAAATTGGCTGTCGTGCACGATCGTGCACGACTTAGATTTTGGTCCGAATAAATTTTGATGAAATCGGCTTAAAAACACTAATTCGACCAAGTAAGATCATTTGGAGTCTATTTTGACCTATTTTAGTGCTTTTATTACGTGAAATTATAATTTTTTTAACAAAATCGTGCACGACAAAATTTTTGTCGTGATAATCGTGCGAATCGTGCACGATTTTTGTCGTGCACGAAATCGTGCACGATTTCTGTCGTGATTTCGATTTATCAAAATTTGAATTCAAAAATAAAGTATCGGCGATACTGTTTATCGCATTCGAATGTGTAACCCCCTATAAATGTGAAGCCAAACCTATAAGAGGGTATGGTGCCATTCTGTTAATATAATCTAATAAAATAACTCCACCACCAAATATAACTGCAGTGAATGGAAACATTTTTCTCTTTATCAAATTTCTCTAATTTTATGGAGTAAGCTGAACTAAAAATTAAAATGACTCATTGAAAAAAATGATGATGTCATCTGATTCGTTGAAATATAAATGAAATAGATGTGACAATTGTCATCTCCACGATAGTATAGTGGTGAGTATCCCCGCCTGTCACGCGGGAGACCGGGGTTCGATTCCCCGTCGCGGAGTATTTTTTTCTTCCGAAAATATTTGCAAGAATGATTTTTTTCAGTTTCATTGAAATTCTAGAAAGGCGTCACAAATATTTATTAAGAAAACGAATATGATTATTTTATGGAGGTTGATGCTAAAACGGTAAGTGGCAGTGCGAAAGTTTTTGAAGAGCCGCGTTTCGACTTTGATTGTACGTACAGCTACGGTCGATTCCGCGCTCCGATTCCACCTTCGAATCGCCACTTTATTCCCCGTTTAGCAAAATTGAAGGTATTCAAACTCAGATTGTAAACAGTCTAAAACGTTTATGTTAGGCACATGGCGGAGAATCAATATCGTTTTATAAATCATGGAGAGCGATGCAGTATGACATGAATAAGGCTTTTTATCAAAATGAATATGACGGGTTATCTCAAGCGGACCCTTCCGAAGGGTGACTGTGTAAGAAGAACCACAGTTAAAGAAATCCGATTTAGAGCCCGTTTAAGGTGATGGTTCAATTCCTGAGTAATGTGAAGGTAAATGCATCTTTCCTTCCACCAGTCAAGTCATATGAAATGTGGCTGAATCCAAAAGCGGCATCAGATTACGATACTGGTGTCGACCCTTGTCCAGATTGTGATGTTAGATTTCACGAAGACCACTCTAAACCAGTACTTGCTGATACGTCAATCTTAGGAATATTTGTCCAGAATTTGTTTCATGCCCAAAAATAATTCGCGGACATTATAGGCTATAATTTATAGGTCATTTTGATAAAATTTTGAAAGTAAAAGATCGATGGTCTCGGCGTCTGTATAATGATAGTGTAATATTAATAGGATTACCAGATCACATCACCTGTGGATTTCTTCATGAGACTGGGTCTTCTTATACTTTGGAATATTTTGATCCTGCTGGCAAAGATGGTGACCGAACAAATATAAAAAAGCTAAGGCTGGTTTTCTTAATGATATCAGAATTTTAAAGTCTTTTTATTTGCTATGCAATTGTAAAAAAACTTAACCAGAAAATGGGCCCAAGAAATTCTACCAAAGAGATTGAAAAAGAGGGTCAGATTTGTTCAGAGTCAACCACTGCTTAATTTTCAGGTCGGAATTTGCGGGGTAAATCTAGGCTCTAGAGTGCGTTTGATCAATTACTTATTGATGGTTCTTCTAGTCAGACGAACACGATTGCATGTGTCAAACCTGGATTTGGTTTTGGGTTTATTTCAGAGTTGTAAGAAAGTTTACTCATAAGCAAATAGCTGCCAAAGTCAAAATCATGATTGAGCATAAGGAGTCATTGATAAACATTCACATCTTCAACAGGTATGAAACCCGACAATATGTTTTGAACAGGATTTAAGTTGGTTGCATGATTTACTGAGATTGGGCTGCTTTATGGACGAGACGCCAAGTCAAGATCAAATTGTTGCTGGAAACACTCCGTTATATAATTCAAATGACCATGATAATAATAATAATAAATAGATTTTTATGTCACAGATGAATTACTTTGAGTTTTAGGAAAATGATTTATGAACAACTAGTTCTACCGCCATTGACAAGCAGCCTTTTTCTATTTCAAAGATCAGTTAAATTCCGTTGTTGATTTCAGTGATACTGACGCTTAAAACATCAAAGTCGATTTGTTCTAATGTAACAAAATATAAAAGTCAAAACATAAAAAGTATTTACGTGTAATTAAAGGCGATGATATTGCTTCACTTACAGTCGTCTATGGAGATATCTGCGGATATGATATTAAACTGTTTTTCAACTGCTCTTTGATGCCTTGAAATGAACTTAATAAATTATCAAACAGTTTTTTGCTGTGAGGTAATTCTTTGTATGATCTGTGATGGAAAATTGCTATTTTAGATGATACACATAATTAAAGAATACGATTCAAATCATTCTTTCACACTGAACTCTCGGTCCATCGATCATTGCATAATCGAACAGAATTTCAGTTATTGACGATTCTCAAATTTTATCCCGTGCCATTATTATAATTGTTTGTTATAAATCACTGAATACAAAATTTGTACCCTTTTGGACACAAATCAGTGTAAGGTAGACGAAGGTGAAAAGGCGTGGGTGGTGCAGAATTTTTACAAAACATTTATGTCTCAGACTGGTAGTATGTAATGCGTGATGAGTCATGCGTCACAGTTCGATAATTTGGTAATATCAAGATGCTTTTATTCAAGTCCAGTGGTCCACAAAAGAAAATATTTAGCTCCAATTCGGCGAACATTAATAACGAACTGTAGAGTTTATTCGGACCGACTGTTACGAACGTTGGGTGTCATGATTGATGTAATAAGACCTACTGCACAGTTACTGCATTTGTTCTCCAATGCATTCTATAGTGGGGTGCGTCTTCCCGATGATCGTCGTGCCTATACAGTATAGGCTATACTCCCTCAAGCGGAATTCAGACCCAATGACCGTCGGGAAGGGCCCCCTTTTTACCATAAAAAGAGCAGGAAGCTCATAAATTTCAGCTCACTGTGGAAAGTTTGAACTAATGATTTTCTATGATTGCATTTCGATTTTGCAAATCATATCCAACTGATTAACATTCGTTTTGATAGACAATTTAATTTATTTACAATATCTGTTTGAAGTCACGAGTCGGCAAAAATATGAGTGAAATAAAATGATCAAAAATGACCATATAAAAATACAAAATGGTCTGAAATGATTGAATCATGGTTATTTTCAAATAGTCAAAGAAAGACCCTTTTTGTTTTTTCTTCGATTAAATGCTGAAGGCTGTGCCACTGTCGAATATGGCTCGGAATGGGCTCTTCTACATGGTGTTGGTTTTGCTTCAACCGGACTTCTCTCGACTATTTTCCGAATCGCATCCCGAAGTCGTTTTTCATCATATGCATCAGAAGACTCGTCTTCAATTCGTCGTTTGTCAATCTCTTGGAAGAATGGATTTCCGTTTTTGGGTGAAGCTGTTTTGTGAAGTCGGACATGTCCATTGAATGAACCGGAAGTGTTTTCGTGAGCAGGCATTTTTTCTCTGGTTCTGTTTTTGAAGAATGAGAGTGATTTGCGTTCGTTGGTCTGATGAGAAGATTTTGGGTTTTGAAGATTTTTTGAATTTAATCTGAAATGAAGTCTTAGATTTAGTTTATAAAATAAAAAAGTTCTAGTTGGATGAGCAGAAGTGCCGCTTAGCGAGCCATGAAACAGAATCAAAACGTAACGAGAATGCTCACTTCCTTTTTTACGCTTTATGTGACATCCAAAAAACATCTGGATACATCCGAAAACATCTGTATAGACCACCTGCTAGGACAAATAGGTCACACAGGAATCATTTGATCGTATCAAAGTCTCATAGATGCTGCTAGTTAGCATGAAAATTTGTAGAGGAACCAGAAAATTTCCATAAAAATTTTTTTATCTTATCAGATTTTATTGATACAGTCAGTTACTCATAAACGGTTATGTAGAATTAAATTGCTTTGAGCATCAAAATAGAACTATCATAAAGAGAATGGTTTAAACCAAAATCGCTTAAAGTTATGGTTCTTGCTTGATCAATCCACCCGTGAGCATAATCTTATGGAAAAATTGGAATTAAATCGAAACAAAAATTTGGAGGCATTATGAATGAAACAAGGAGTTTCTGTAGGAAGTACTCATTGAGTATCACGTGACGTGCTACAATAGTCATTTTCACCAATGATTGTTTCTGAAATCATTGGTCCTATTTATTATTCCAGGGTGATAAGTTCTATGACGTCTGAGATAACGTCATCCGAATAAAACCATGCTGAACATCTCGTTTAGCAGCATATATACATATCATGATATATATTACATATAGATATATCTCAGATATTCTCTTCGTGCTTGGTCATACTATAGCGACACAGCATTGCTGAGGCTGCAATAATTCTATTTGAAATATTATATGATATAGTCTATATCATATAGACCGTATTATATAGTAAAAAGGTTACGCTAAATGCTGTTCAACAAGCTTAAGAGAATAAAATAACTTATTGTCAAATGACTGGAATTAAAACTGATATTTGGTTTCTGATGTTATCCATTTCCGCTTTGGAAAAGCAGAGCACTTAACTTCCGCTCTACTTAACAAAGCATATATAATTTATATACTATAAATATTTATGATGATTGATATAATATAAGTTATAGTCCTTAAAATATATGTAATGAGTTAAATCAAAAAGTTGATGTAAAATAATTTATATTATAAATGCTGAGTGAAATACTAAAAATGAAAGTAACTAAGTAAACTCAGTGACCGTTGAATAAGTCTAAATAATTTTCGATATCTACATCTAAAACCGAAATGATTCAAATGATCCGTGACTGTTATTATGCAAAAAAATAAATTTGATATATGGATATCACTTGAGTCAATACAGTATTGACAATACTGGAAATAGTAATCAGGCGCCTATTCAAATTGATGCCATGGAATCGGCTTTTGATTGGTTCGTTTTGGTAGGCAGAGGCGCCATGTAGGCAGAGCGCGCCACCTTTAGAAAGCTTCTTTGAAAGCCAAATTAATTTCAAATCTTACCTTGAAAAATCTCCTCTAGAAAATCTTTTATGAAGCTTTGTGACGAAAACTTCAATTTCGGAAGCTTCGAAAAATAAGAATTAGAAGAATTTCGGTTTCTGAGTTATTCGGACTGCGAACAAAAATGAAGTTGATGTAAGAGACCATTATTTGAGATGACTCAGTTGGTCTTTTTTATTTAAATATTGCTCATCGGCTAAACAATAAACTAAGTCATTGAGACCACTGTCATTGAGGATTTCCATGCCCAGAAAACACTCGAACTTTAGACTCTATCTAAGGTCGAATCCGTTTTTTTATTTTTTCATTACAGTGGGTGAAACTTTGTCCCCTCAAACTTCGGACGTTTTTTTTTCAATTTTTCAGGATTTTTTTTTGGTCAGGAATTTAGATTAGGCGCTTTAGGTCTCGATTTAAGTTTTGTCTGTATAACGATTGGATGAGAAACAAAAACTGCAAAAAAAAGCTCCTCGAAATTCGAAAAAAAAACAAAAATTTCGGGAAAAAATAGAAAAAGCCATTCCCCTGTGTGCTCGCTCAAACTTTGGCCGATTTTACGAATTTAGGGATACTAAAAACCACCGGTCAAAGTTTCATCCGGCACTGTATAAGACTGAATTTTAGTATGCCGATGCTATCCTTAATAAGTCATTTAGTCCAGAATAAATTATTTTACATGCTCTCTTGCTAAAGTGGCATCACTCTTTAGAAATGAAATCGCCCGAATTCCGCGTGTGTTCGCCCAATCTCATTTCATCATTCTAAGGAGTGGTACCACTTTATCAATTGGGATAGAAAATCCAAAAGAAAAGCGATTCCCATGAAATTCATTCTATGATTGTCAGTTGACGATATTCTTCGTAATAATCAATCGTAAAATCTTTTGTCTTGTCGCATTAGTCATGATGCCTTACTTTGTAACGTGTTGCGATCCAGACTGTATTTTCAAGATTGATCCGAATATGGCAGACAGACTGTACAATGACCTTCACAAATCATACTGTGGATGATTCATTATATAACTTCTATTTCAGCTTTGATAAAAGACCTCTCTTGAATTCCAAATGGGACATTTCGATTCGGAATACAATTCAAACATGACCCCTGTTGCTGGTTAATGTACAAAAATGTATAACATGACCAAATATACATGACCAAATATATCATTCAGCATATGGAAAAAGACAGTATTTATGTTCAGATTTTCTCCAGCTATGGGAACCCATGCAAAATCCTGAATTACCATTTTAAAATTTTTGAGGTACCAATATGTCGTGTTGAATTTAAAAATATATCGAAAAGCATCATTAAAATTTTGCAGTTTGCTTGTCCGATATCATCTTGGGTTTATAAAGATTTCACGAATCACCTTCATTATTCATCATTTTGAAAAAATACTATGACTAAAGTCGCCCATGGGCAAATCAATGATTCAAAATTACCATCATATTGTATTATTCATACTTGAGATCAACGAGGGTAGCCTGGCCAGCTGATTTTGAAGTTTCGATATAATGGGCGTATAACAAAAGTGACACCATTTTGAATCACTGTTTTGAAAAATGCTCTAGAATTCAACCCTTTTGTGCTAAGCCGATAAAAACTTCACAGCAGTATTTTTAAGACATTTTACGGCCGAAATAACCTATATAGCCTAATGTAAAATAGGACACTTTTCTATGCAACTTATTTCCATCACTGTTTACCCTAAGAACCATAAATCTTAAATTCAAAATTCGCTGGCCAGGCTACCCTCTCGGTCTGAGTTTCATCGAAAATCGAACGTCAGTATCGTATTTCAATTTTATTGAATATGGCAGTGTCCTACAGATAATCTATTGGAGCAGTTTATTAGCATAAGTCATACTTTATGACTGATTCAGTATGATGCGATTCATCATGTGCATAAATCATATTTTATTTATTCTAACTTTGTGCCCATTTGAATTGAATTGAACTAAGGCGAATGATCCTCCGCCACGTCCTTTTGTCAGTCGTCCAGGATTCAAGAAAAATGATTGATCGGATAAAGATCGGACACATGGGACCAAATCGGACGGGGTGATCATTATATCAGGCTTATTAAGATTACCAACCCGTTGAGTTCGATCTCATTATTTTTCTAACATGAGAAACATTGGTATTAACTAATCATTCCTTGAATGGAAACTGTATTCTCCCCAGTTCTTCATAATCTAGAGACAGCTTATCTGGCGTGGGACTTACTGGCATAAGTGATCCAGAACGTTGAATATATTCTCCAATCTGAAAATTGTTTAAAGCTGTCATCTTTCATGATTGAGGCACAAATATGCTGAATGAAAGGGGGCTCTTACAAAATATCGCGATTAGTGTATACCTTCAAGAAAATATATATAATAATATATGAAATAAAAATATTCTCATGTGCGAACATAAAGTATCTGCGTGAATATGCCCCTCCAAATCATATGCCTATTTACCTTTACCGTACAACTAGACCCATTTTAATCTTAAGATCAGCTCATCAGAGGGCTTACCCGAGTGAATTTATCTTCTTTTGTGTTCTTTGTGATTTCTGATCGCACCATTTGAAATAAAATATCATTTGTTGTTATAGCCATTTTCCATCCGTTCAACTTATAAGATACGATTGTTGACAAATATTTTTTTCAGGAGCCACTTACATTTATAAATGCTGGATCACCATTCATATATTGGTTATTTTTCGTTGAAGGGAATTCAATAATGGGTGTTGGGTAAACGGGGTCAGCGTGAAAGTCACGAGCAGAAGATATTAATAAAACTCGAGAGCCAGACTGTTCAATTTGTCCGATTTTTTCAAGAAGCAGCCCATCGATGTCCTTCAAAGTTATTTCACCCTTTATGATGTCAAAAAATGGCTCAATCGTATGACTACGATTGTTTTGTGAAATATTTGACAGTTCCTTTCTAACGGAAGGATGTTTCTCATCCAAGAATGGGGCCATAAGAAGCGTAAGATTTGGTTTCAACTCTTTTACATTTGATACCAATTCAGTGAGAGGATCATTTGAAAGTGAATCTGAGGTAAAGAAGGGCCCCGAAGCCACCAACACCGCTTAAATAAGATGCATGTTATTAGACTGTTTCAGAGATAAAAACTCTTACTTGTATTTTGAATTTTTGCCTGTGGTTCCATTTTAATTTCGGAAATATCTTCCGTTGGACTGAAATCAAAGTTTTGAATCTTTTCGACAACAAATGCTGCACCCGTTGGATTGGTTCCCGTGACAGCACAGAACATTCCAGAAAAAAGAGAAAATTCTTCCAAAGTATCCAAATCAAGTTTTACCTGAAAGTTGATTAGATTTCACTCTTATGGTGATGATACAGACCTCCTCGTATTCGTTGATAAGTATTATATCTTCATCTTTCATTATCATACCGAATAATGTTATGGTTTCTTGATTTATCAGATTCAGCTTAGGAAGCTCAACTTAAAATATCGATAACGCCATGAACGCCAAATCAAATATTCGAACCTGTATCTAATTTCTGAGCCATAAAATTTATTTTGTCAGTAATGTAATCTTGTACTATTTCATTAATATCCTTCAATTTTTGAGCCATGTAATGATACTTTTCTCCTTTACTACCAAGAGTACTCAATTCTGCTTGATCCGTTGCACACTCAATTATTTCTGATCCATTTATTTCAGCTAAAAGCTTTCCTTTATCTGTTCGTTTCGAGAATGATTCTGATGCTGGTGACGCGAATGTTGCTGGTGATGTGAAATTACGTGAAGTATCTCTTCGAGCCTGTTTACCCCCTGGTAAATGCGAAAAGTTCGGTTTAGGTATGTGAGTCTGCATATGATATGCTGGACGTTTCTTCATTTTGAGCCCTTCAAGTCGGAATCGTGAAATCAAATCCAAACTATTCATTGTTTTAGTAATTTGCGAATAAAGTAATATCAGAATTACCTGACTGTATTTGCCACTTTGGCATTCAAAGTAAACTGAAGCCATTTGTCACTTAACCCCTCCGCATCAAGATTATACTCCGTACAAATATTAACCAATGCTTCTAATAACGATTTGTTATCTGCTTCAAGACCATAGTCTTCAAACGCCCCTAAAATCTCACATGGCGACGACATTATTCTGAAATTGACCTCATTCAAGCTTCAATAACAAATAATAGCAAGTATTTTTTTTTCAAGAATAAGTTTCAGAAGAATAAGTGAATGAATATTTAGAAATCAGATAATCTTCCTTTGCGTTCCCAGTCCCCATATCGTGTAGGTTCGAGTCCACCAGGACCGCCACGTTCGCCAGTATTAGGATTTACTCCACCGGGCCATTTTGGAATAGGGGCTTGTTCCATAAATAATTTTCCTTTTTTACTTGCTGGCATTTTCTTTCAACGATTACGATACTTTCTTATAAATTTAGCCAGGGGATTAACTATGATAATCTCTCCAACCGGTTCCTTGACAGCTTCTAAATCAGCATCTGTTTTATCGTCAAATCTGCCTTTTGGAGTAAGTGGTGGTCTTGTTGAACTGGCGCTGGAGAGCTTAGTGGTTGTGATGATAGTACGACATGGAGTGATGGAAAATGCACGCTTTGTCACACACAATATGATATTCGACATTCTAAAAATTGTTTTTGTCAGTAAATTGCAATTCAAATCCTATCTGTTAAAATTGTGACATCATGACGTCATAAGTTCAGTTGTAGTCTTGCAGACTGATGAAGGTCACGTGGCAGCTTCCAGAGCTTATGCTGTCCGGATATCTGAAGTTTAAAATCTAGTTCATGTACATCTTCACAAATAAAAACATATGGTGCCTGACTAGGTCCATCTGGATACTTTTCGCGATAATCATCCTGCGCTAAAACATCAGTAACAGTACAAAATCCTAAAAGACAGCCTATTGGCCAATCGAAATCGTCTTTTTGATCTAAAAGACCTGCCACACTCAGCTGTTGATCTATCAGATCTTCATCAGGATCTTGTGATGCTGAAAAAGCTTTCAGATACGTTCGATAATGAGCCATTATTAATAACTCTGCTGCTTTATTATTGATTAAATTGAAATTTGAAAGCATGCCTGAATGAATCCAAAGACGTCCCCGATGTGACGAATTCCAAACTCGACCTTCGTGCACTTTTATTCCTTTTATAAGCAGGGATGCCCACGGCTGATGCATTGTCAAACAAGTTCCTTCATCAAACATTTCTTTCAGACGATCATCTTGAACTCGATTTTTCGAAAATGATGTTTTCTTTTTTGTGGAATTCTTTTTGTCGGTTGAATTTTTCTCCCTTTCTGCATTCAAATTAAAAATAAATCGATTCGACTTCAAATCAACGTTGAAAAATAAATTTTCTTTTCGGTTTTCTCGCTCTTGAATTTCTTTCTGTGGAAGTTTTTTGGCTTCGTCTTCAATGAATTCTGTCACAGTTCTTTCTTCGAGTGTTTCTAGAATGCAGAGTAAGTAATTAAACAGCAACAATAACCTTTTAACTTACCAGATTCAAGGTTGAGAGTGAATTTCTTATTTAATCTAGATCCGTGTCTTTGTTCTCGCACTTTTGCTTCATCAACCCCCTTGTAATAATCAGATTCATCGTCAACAACTTCAGTACGTCGGGTTGCGTTACGATCAAAATCTAACAACCGATCTAAAAAAAATATAAAAGCATCTAAAATTGACTTTAATCTATTGATTGAAAATGTATTGGGAACTCATCCAACTATATTTTGAGAAACATCTACATGACTTTTGGGTTAATGATCAACATTTCAGTCAGAAAATCGGTGACCCAATTCATATGATGGATCTGGCGGACAAATAAGATAATAATCATATTTTCCTTGAGCAGGTAAACATAAAGTCAGTCATTTAAAAGCTAGTTATAATGTTTACAAGTTCAATTGAGCGAGAATTTATCGTTTTGTTTTAATATTAGGTTGATAATGGTATGATTTTGGCACAGTGCCGCTAATACCGACAAGATTGAGAGAAACCTTGCCCGAAGAAAAAGAGAAAATAATTAAAACCTGGATAGATCAAAAAGTAAGATTTAAATGCATATTCAAGTTTGAAATAGGAGTACTCAAGTTGATGGTCTTAAACTTGGAACAAAGGGCGATGAAAGAAGATTGATGGTTTATTTTGACCACCATGGTAGACTTACTTTTATGCTCAATAGCCTTTGCTAATCCATCATCCCTTGTATTAGCACATGCCGATTCGCCAGATACGAACGCACCACAGAACAGACATGGTCCTTCGCCTTCTTGAGCACATATTATTCTCCCACAATTCAGACAATTCCCAATTAAATCGTGCTTTTGAGCCTTAACTTGATATTATATATTGTTCGGTGATGAACACGTGACTCAGGGGATTCAGAGGATTTAACAAGTTGCCAAGGGTGAAAATGGGGTCATGAATTTGTCAGGGCCAGTATCAGAATGCATTTATTACTCCGAACGCCCAGGGGCTCCCAATAAAAGAGTACTATTCAGAACCAATAATACGATTTGAAGATAACAAAAGAGGAAAAAATGAAAAATCAAACAGAATATGAAATATTTGGCGTGAGTTTTATTTTAGTTTAAAAAGAACCAATTTCGTAAACTGTGAACTAGTTCGTATAGGTAGAAAAACTCGAGTAAAGAACTAATTTAGCCGGTTAAAACGGGATGGTTGGATGGCCAGTACAAAATTTTCGTTCCGCTGGGGACATTAACAGCAATCATTGTTTCTCAAATGTTTCTTATTTGCTTATCAGGAGCGGATACGGAAGTCAATTAGACAACACGAAACTTATCATTTAGTTTAACAATCCACCGATTGAGAGATTGAAGTGTAGATGTTCTAAAGATTTATGTTCTAATAAATCTAGTTGAGAACATTTAACCATGATCAATATTTAGAATTCTTTGTAATAAGCATATTAAAAAAGCGAAACGTTAAAAATATCCTTTAATAGTAACACTGTATCGACGAGTACTGCGCGAGACTGTTCAAAAACATTCTGGTTGGTCGCTGAAGTATACTCATGCTTTCAGTCAAGCTTGTTACTCAGCAAAAGAAAAAGTAGTCGAAAAAATTATGAATTCGCGGTCTGATTCAAAAGTTCCTTCCGAACGATTCCACGA
>SCLD01167404.1:0-20681 GCA_004367895.1 Oikopleura longicauda
TTCTTTGATATAATATTATTTTAAAATTCTATTTGTATACAGTTGAACAGTTGAACAGAATAAATGTACGTATAAAAAGCTACTAGGCCATCGGATTTGAAAAGCCTCCAGTACCAGTTGTCGAACCCATAAACATTGTGTAGTAAACAATAAATCCACCAAACAGTGCAATCCAGATGAAACTTGTTAATGCAGCAGCACCGCCTGGGCTCATACCACCCGATCTAAAAAAATATTTATAACTTATAAATTGTTGGCCAATCAGATTATCGTTTTCAATCCTCAAATGACTTTAAATAAAACACTTACTTTCGTCCTTTCGGGTTATAACAACTGATACCAGCAATATCAGCACCACTGTAGCAACATTTTAAATCTTGCATAGAATACATTTTTATATTCGTTACAAGAAAGAATTCGTTACAAGAAATTCTTATGGATGTTCCTGTCGATTTTTTTCTAACTTTATCCGATTTCGATAAAAATAAGGCTTACTCTAGGACGAGGATGACGACAGACAAATGGAAACTTTTCACTGCAGGTATCATCATTCCATTTTCCTGTATTATAGACATTGACACAATCTTCAGCCTCTCCGTTCCAAGTTTCTGATGGTTCACCAGGTGCCCAATTCGCATACGACTAAACACAATAATCCATAATTTCATTCACGTCATAATTTTTCATAAACTCACCATGATAGAACCGTCAGTCCATTCTAATCCACCATCATTATTACGTGATAAACCAATCCAGTATGAAGTTTTTGTCATTCCAGGGAGGGGTGTTCGATTCAAAAAAACTGATTTAACCTTAATTTATTTACTGTTAATATTTTCATTAAAAAAATTACCAAACTTACTCGGTCATTGAATGATTCGCTATGAATGGAAGTAAGTCGTGAACCAAAATTGGCTTTGCAAATTGCATCAGCTTCAAACCACGATTTTTCTTGTGAGAATGCCTTTATCTACGTTCATAAAACATCTTTAAGATAATTTATCTGATGACTCAAAATAAAATTGATAATTTTTTAGCTATGAACGAATCCTTCAAACAGTAGATGGTCTGTCCGTCATCACTCCATCCACCAGGACAATCAAGATAATCACCTCTATCATCACTTGGTCTCTCTGGTTTGGGACCAAAATTAGCTTTGCAAACAAAAGATTGTTGAAGATTACATCCAGCATTTACAAACCAGTTACGATCTTAAATAAATAATTGGTAAACACAAAACATAGCAACCAGTGATCGTCCCCGATCATCGCCGAGAAGATCGCGCGTGCTCGAAACAAATTTTCTAGCAAAAATTTCCGAGCAAAAATTTCCGACCTCCTCGGAGTAAAATTAATCGAAGCTATAAGCACTCAACCTTTATCTATATAAACGCAGGATTTAGCAGGAGCTGTATTGACATCATTTAGATTTGGTTGGTTTAGACCCCATCGAGTAAATGAAACTGGAAATTCATCTTGCCAATTCCATCTAATATGCTCTTTGCCGTCTTCCACTGATTTTGCTCCTAGAATTTCATAGTTAAATTTTGCCATAAATAATAGTTATTACCTGAAAGTCCTATCCATACACCCTTTCTTAAACCGCCAAATGTTGGATCATAATTTGTTTCTTTTGAATACAAAAGTGAAGCGACAAAGTTATCCTAAAAGTAAGAAAAATTAACTAACTTCCTCATTTAAAATTATTATTTACCTCGTAAATATCCTCGATTGAAACTAAGTTTGACATTGGGACGCCATCAGATTTTTCTAATCCTTTGCAGTAAGTTTGAGCACCGTCGAAATTGGTGTCTTGAGTTGTGACAAGTTTGTAACAAAAATTTTTCATTTGTGGTGCCGCCACCCAACCATCGGGGCAATTCGGATTCGGTTTTTCCTCTTTCAGGGACATGTCTTGCTTGTGTGAACAAATAAAAGCATGTCGTTCACCTTCCCACTGATCGTTCCACTGACCTGGATCTTGTGAGTTAAACTGATTGTCACTGAATCAATTTTACCTATTGTGTCAGATTAAAATCCCCGTCGCTTACCTGTAGGAATAAACTTGGACCTTGTCTTCATTATCATCCCAATTATTTGGCTCTCCTGCCTTCCAGAAACTATAAGTCATTCTGGTACCATCAAGCCAATGATAAGTCAAATCAGAAGTTGTTCTCAATCCTCCGATCCATGCATTATGGCCTATGTTACGGACCAAAGCACCAATATAATATTGATAATGGATATTTGGTAAGACTGCCAGTGTAGCACCCGTCCACGCTTGGGAACAGTATGAATTAGCTTCTTGCCACGTTTTAGTATCAACTGGATTTGGATCATTATTGTGCTTTGAACCAAATACACGATAACATGCCTTTCCCATTTTCCACCAGCCAGCTTTACAGTTTCCTTCGGGCCACATTTTGTCCAATTCAATTTTTGGGTGGTCAGTTGTTGTATAGATTTGACAAACGTACTCGTTGTGGTTTGTACAAAAATGATCATTCCACGTACCACGAGATCCTTCGTCTAACCACATTTCAACACAGTCCTCTCCATCGCCCCAATTATTTGGTTCACCTGGTGCCCAATTTTGATAAGTAACAGGCGAATGGTCATCCCATTCAAATGGACATGATCGGCAATATTGTCTTAACCCTATCCAATGTGGCCAACCAGGGTTATTAGGATCATTCACGATAGCATTGGTTATAAAATCATTAGTCTCCTTATTGTGAATTGAAACTAATGTTCCTTTACAATCAGGACAAGCTAAAAGTGGATTTCAAAACAATAAGTGAACCACACACATTATTAAGTCGCTAACTAGTATGAAATATCATATGGTTGCCTTGAGAAACGCTTTGAAAGCCGACCTGAAGTTGGTTGAACGAGAGAACTTTCACACATTTTGTTCGCGGCTGCATGGTCGATAGCATTTGCCAAGGTAAACACATAAACACATTTTTCATAATCGACAATCTGACCACCGGAAGTTTGATCTTGCCATAAAACACCAGGAAACGTCCCTTTTGATCCGTTTTGTAAATCTATTTGACCACTGGTCATACATGTTGAGGCACCAAGTTTTATCTCATGTTCATACCGCTTATAAAAATTTGTTTCTGGGTCAAACTAAGCAATGACTGAAAGATCGTACCCACAAGAAAATGACTGAGCATTTTTTCGAGTCAGTTCCTGTAATGTACCATTTCTATCAAATTCACTCAAATATATGCCATTAGCGCCACCAAGTGCCGCTATCCCAGCAAATAACTTCATATTTTTAAGCGAATAATTTCGTTTAAATTATTTCTCACTAATGGTAAGAATAATTTGCATTAACAAAAGTTTGTTGGTCACAACGATTAATTGTGAAGTGTAAATAAGGAATTTGTAAAAATGTCAAAGTTTCTCAACTACAATAACTTATATAAGCTACAGTAAATATTCCTTTTATTTCTTTTAACCTTGAGTTTTTCATTGCTTTTTTCAGTTTCAAGTTCAACTGTTCAACTAAAATTGACCATTTTCTAACTTCTAAATACTTCAAAAAGGCTCATAACATTAGTTATATCATAATTTATATGTCGCTAGTCGACTGTGAAAAAATCAGAGCGGAAATCGCAAGATACAAGAGATTCAAGGCGTTTAATCAGACAAAAAATGGAATCGGAAGTCCGAAAAGTAATCACCGGAAGAACATCATCCAAAGTGGAGGAGTCCAAGAAAAAACTTTTGGTTCATATTTTTCAAATCAATTTTCAGTCCAATGGCTATTTGATTCCATGACATTTAATCGACAAAAATTCATAACTTGAAAAGTCAAAACTAGGATTCATTCAATAATGAAGGATATTTTCGAACCTCTTTTTTGAAAATCAATAGTTTAACCAGATGAAATAGCCAACGATTACGAGTGAACCTATATTTATTGAGAAAATTGAAAAAGTTAAATCAGTCATTATTGTTGGGATCATCGGTAGCGCTGGAATGGAGTCAGCCGACTTATTTCGATGCTCTTCAAATGTCGCGTAACCGAAATGATAAATGGGCATTTCCGGTCGGCGTTCGAGCGAGTGCATTGTGGAGTTTGTGCCCGGCATTATCTCTTCCCGCTGGTGCGAGTAGTCTTAATTGCGACCAGTCTACATGTATGACAGTTTGTCAGCCGGGATATAAAGCATTTGGGAGGCGCAGAATTAGATGTCGATGGAAGCGAAAGAAAGGATTCTTTTGGAAACAACAATTAGGTGACTGTTCAACTTGTGATCCTTCAGCACCACCAAGTGATATAACATCATCATGTGAGATCAACGCAAATAATAATAGAAAAATTTGTGATCTAACGTGTCCTTCGGGACTATTTAGGTAAATCATACAGTCAAATTACTAAAGTTTCAATCATACGTATATAGTCATTAAAAAAAATAATTTATATATTTAGTAACGGAGCTTCATCTCTGAAAGCGAAATGCATATGTAAAAGAAAAACGGGTTGCAATTGGATGTTCACTGATTCTGGATATACCGGTTTTGGACAGGAGTTGTTGAGAAAAAAATTCAAACCTTCATTGATTTACAATTTTGTTCAACTGAACAAAGATATCATGCGCGGACAGTTTCATAAAATGGAGTGAAAATACCAGTCGATGTCCTTCGTCAGATTCAGAATGCGTTGTTCCTGCTGGAGAACATTGGCTTCTCGATGCTGATATGGACGTTGGTACACTCACGGTCGAAGGCACTCTGATTTGGGACAGAACTAAAACTGGAACAACATTAAGGAAATTGGCTTTCTGTCATTTTAATAAAGATTGAGTCTCGAGTTGAACTCGAATTTCAATGTCTGACATATCTAACGGAATGAAATATCATATTCTGCTCGCTGAGAGGAGAACGACTCTCCGTAAAAGCAATTTAGAGGGTGCTATTTCAGAGAATCTGATATTTTATTCCGTTACAGATGATAGATTTTTGTAGAGAAAGACACTGAAAAGAACAACATATGTTTCTGTTGAAGATGGTGGAGTTTTTGAGCTTGGGAATGCAAATGATCCAATGGACTTGGAAGCGACAGTTTACATTAAAACTCTAGATAACTGGGATCCAAAGGACGAAAGTGCAACTGGTGTCGGATACCAGAACTGGCCTTATGGTTCTAGATTCTTTGCTGGAAAAGGCGGTTCGACAATTCGAATCTGTGGTCGTAAACTTCAACGAACTTGGACACTCCTCGTTCAAGATGCGAGTGCTGGTGATACAAAAATATTCTTGAAAGATGATCCATTTTCTATGGGATGGCAAGTTGGCGATAAGATTGGTATAGCTGCTACCAACCGTGATGGTCAAACTCAGGGACTTGGTGCCACGAGTCTTGGTGAAACTCATGTTATAACGTCATTTGAATCAGTCAGCCTTGGAATGACGTCAGTTAATTCAATTACACTTCAATCACCACTAGTCGATGGCAGATGGGGTGGTACAAGAGATTTTGGTGGTAACGTTCTTGAACTAGCAGCAGAAGTAGTCAATCTGAGTCGATCAGTTTTATTCACTGGTGATTATGATGATTTCGACACAAAGAATAATGGTTTTCATACTCTTTCTGCAAAAGGTGGTGGACGTAACATTTATGATATTCGTTATACTCGATTCGAAAATTGTGGCCAGCAAGATCTGACTGCAAAATACTGTACGCATTTTCATTTTGTTGATGATTGTCCAAATTGTATTCTACAGGGGAATTCATATGAAAACGCTGTGCAAACTGCAATTACCGTTCACAGTGTACGTAATTCCTTAGTCGACCAGAACGTAATGTGGAATTCGAGAACAGTTGGAATTTACATTGAGGATGGTAATGAAATGGATAATACTATTTCAAATAATGTTGTGATTTGTGCTCGTACGGATAGATGTAGTTCGCGTGGTGATACTGGTTTGCCTTGGCAAGATAATGGTTTTGGTGGTATTTATGGCTATGGAATGACAAATAATTTCATTGGCAATCGAGTTGCCGGACATGAAGCTGGCATGTGGTTTCCTGGACACTTACAACCAACAGGCAAAGGTGGTGCTGTTGGTAAAGTTTGCCCCCAGTTTCAGCCATTCGGGACATTTGACGGAAATGTTTGTCACAGTTGTGGTCAGTTTGGCTTATATTTGGAGCATCAACAATCGCGAAACTTACAAAGAGATGAGAATGGATATGTGGTTGGACACGAAAGCGGAAATATGGCTTCATGCGAACAATTCACTTCTACTGGAGAAGATAATGGTAAAATATCAGTAATTGAGAACCATTTGGATTGGCACAATGTATATACTGGGGGTTACGAAATGACCGATATTCAATTCAAAAGTTTGACAACTGTAAATCAGGACTGTTTTCATGATAACCTGGTTATTAGAAAAATTCGTTGTGAATTTGGAATGGCCGATTAAATTCATAAAAGTACCGTATTGCGATTTTTTGCCGTATTTTAACTCTAGAATGCGGCGTTCCTGGGCTAAACAAAGCAAAATTTTGAAATCAGCGTCGTCGAATGAGCCTGAACCCAATTTTTCGTTGAATCGGAGTAGGTTTGATATAGTGAGAACAGGTGATACTATTCCTTATCATATCGAAAATGGTGTTTTTCTTCAATCAAGAACCGGTGATGATTTTGGCGACTGCAAATTATTACTTCCAGGAGGGAATGTCAATTTTGAAATGTCACCTGTAACAACAATAGTCAAAGGAACTGTTTTAAATTTAATCAAATGAAAGATTCTAATTTTCCGTTTTATAACGTTAGTTATTTTTGACTCTATTAAACAGTTTTAAAGGTGATCGATCTATGCCTGGCGAAGCAGTTTTTATGGCACCAGAAGAATGTGGGATGAACTCGGATGATCAGGATGGTATTAATATTATTGATCCCCAATTAATAGACTGTTGTTTGCTTAGGATGATCTGAAAATTATTAAATTGAATTTGACTAAACCCTTTACGCATAAAAAAATGTCAAATAATAAAGAGGGCGCCGTTTCAGTGCACATGACATTTCTTATACTCATAGATGATACAGTTTCAAATTAAAAGTTTCAAATATCATCCTGTTTAGCTTATTGTCGATGGCATTTCTTCACTCTGTACCACAACCATAAATTTGGCTGGTGTAAACACTCTCGAAGTTGCTTCTAATATGCAATTATTGAGTTTCGGTGGCCGGGATGCTGGTGATGCAACTGCAGTTTCTTACAAATTTGATAACGAATATCATTTTTCAACACTTTATGATGGATTCCTTGGACTTGACGAATGTTCTCTTTCAAGTGGAGATATCGACAATTCAGTTTCATGTAATACAAGTCGAGTATATGGTCGGCTTTATATTTGGACAGCAGCTGAAGATATGGGAACATTACAGTTGAATGGTTCCGGTTATACCGGAGCTGTTGCCAATGCAGATTACTCAAATGTTAATTCTGGGTCACTTATTTATGATTGTACAACTGGCAATCATTTGAAATGGTACTGCGGATATGGTGCCCATGTTCGATTGGATGATACTTACGATATTTCGGGATTGTCAGCGTCGACTCAGGGTGTAAAATTCGTTTTGCGAAAACTTGATCGAGCTGCTCTTGTTGGTTCTTTAACATTAAATATTTGTGTGGGAACAAATTGTGGGACATGTGAGCTTCAAGCCCAAGATTCTCGAGAACCATGGTATGGTCACAATGGTGTTCACGCTAATGCAGCTTCTAACGCATGTGATACCCTCTATGAGTCTCTACGATAAAAAGCGCATGATTCTAAATGAATGCCCGCTAGAGGGTATATCAAGCCAATCAAAATTTGAGGCTTTAAGCGACTCAAAAAATAAAATATCAATCTTGGCGCGTCAATTTGAAAACACATCTTAGCTTTACATTAAATAAATTCTTTTATTTAAAACGCCTTGTCACTTACTTCATTAAAGAAATGATTTTTGGAAAGCTTATCGTGCAATTTAAACTCGAATCTTTATGTTGTAGTCTCGTGGACTTATATACTTTGCGTTGCTCCCGTTGTTCGGACCCCTGATTAGTTCGGACTTTTTTAGAATTAAGTTCCGTTTGAGACATATTCCAGTCCCAGAATTAAATACTTTGGCATTTTTTAATGACTTTCATTAATTGGAAAAGGATATCAGCAACACGAGCATTAAGCGTTACTTAGTTAAAGTACTATTTAGCATAATGCATGTTTCATAACCATCTTCTGATCGTGATTAACCCCTTGGGCAGTGTTACGTTCCAAAATCCAGTATTGAATGAGACCGCCGCCTCATCGCAAATCTCACACTGAGTTCAGATCTGAATCTGTTCAACGGATAAAGAGAATAGTAGTAATGACCACATAGTCAGTCTAAACGGATTTAAAGATTAAAAATAATCTAAACCGATCTAAGAGAATTATGTTCAACTCACTAATACTTTACGCTACATCACTTCTCAGTACAACGAATGCAGAATTGAGTGTTTTAAGTTGCTGTAAATATGCGAATTTCAACGGCCGTGAATATGAGGTTTGTCCTAAATAATTTCGATCAGAACACCAAAAAATGACCTAATTATTTCCAAAAAACCTGACCTCATTCAAAGCATTTCGTATACTGCATACGATTTTATTCCAAATATAGTAGTAAAATGTTATTAACGTTACAGGGTTTTGTTACGATTCAAGAATTCAAATTTTCATAATTGTAGGTCGTTTCTTACGTAAAAGGTTAAATTGACAAAGGTGAAAGAGCTTATTGAAAATCATTCAGAGTAGTAAACATCTTTCGAGAAACATTTCGAAATATCCGTTTTCAAAATAACAAATGCCATCCGAAAAATCGTAAAGTTTTACAATTTAAAAAAGAAAAAATTAGATTCTGGAAAAGTTCGCAGGTTGAAATTTCCGAACTCGAGTTCTTATGTTCAATGCATCAAATAAGCAATGCTTCAAAATTCAACTCAAACATTTATGTAACGAGGGATTGAATATAATAAAAACATATTTTGGCAAAAATCATCGTTTTCGTATTTTAAATGACAATTCTGACATAATGTACCATTCAAAGTTAGTCCTTGTTACGTCAAGCACTCAAAATTCAAAATAATTTTCAGCGAACAGGCTCAATGTATATTTCAACTCGCGAAAATGGAACAGAAGCCCCAATGTATACATCAGTTGGAACAAATGAGAATGGAGGAAATCTTATTACGCTGAACTGGGAAAATGAAGATGCCGGTGCTGGTGTAAAATTGGCTTGGCCCGTTTTACACGTTCAGACAACCGCCGAAATTGGTAAGATTTAGATTGGCTTTTACACTGAAATTACATGTTTAGGGCTCAAAGTATTTAAAATTATGTTTTCTACTTCTTGAAGTATCGGTATTTCCCCTAAGCATCGAAAAATAATTATTTTCAATGTATTTCCCATGTTTATTCGATAAAATAACTTATTCACGAGCAAAAATGTATTATATCATATAATTTATATGGTTTAGATGGAGTTCCGACAGCATTAATGGAAGAACATGCAAAATCAAATGATAAACTTCATTCAAATGGTGAAATGAAATGTCCTGACGATTTAAAATGGACGGGAGCGGATGGCAAAGCACTCGATTGGACATGTGATGAAGCTAAAGAAGACGGTAAGGCATGATTATAATCGAAAATAAACTCACGCTAGGATCGGAGATCGCTATCATTATGTCCAACCGAGCTTTTGCTGTCGAGTAATCGGATTCTACTAAGTAGAACGTCTTCATATCCTCATTTGATAAAAAAGACGCCAGAATTAAATGTCAATTTTAAGCCTGTGCTGACCAGTTTGAGGGCTGTCCAACTATGGCCTACGAGAACAAGTGTCAAACATTAAAATTGATATGTTGTGTCACGTGTAAAAAGTACTTTGAAGAAGTGGAAGCCAATAAAACGGCAGAAGCCAAACTGCCAGCTAAAGCTGAAAATGATGCCGAGAATAACTCTGAGGGTGGTGACGGAGCTGGTGGTAGTACTTCAGTTGGAATTTCAAATTCGATTTCAATTTCGACATCAATGGGAACTGCCCCATCCTCGGAAAGCGGTGCACCAAGTAGAAGTGCTACTGTGACTGGTGGAGAATGGGCCGATATTACCACAACATCTATCGAAGCAGGAGCCACTGAAGGTAAATTTAAATTATTATATTATAGCCAATATTTCCCCGGTAGACTCAGTTAAAGTCAAAGCGATTAGTCGCTGAGGTTTATGCATTAAATTCTTCCGGTTTAATCATTTAAATCACGGTTGTTTTGTGTCATGTTAACATAGATTATTCGAAAAATATGTAATTTAACATGTTGTTATATATTGTAGATAATCTTAATTCAATTACTTTATAACATAATATAAATTATATTAAATAATATATAAAATAATAAAAAAATATTTAGCAGACGACAAACAAGAAACGAATTCCACAAATGCTGGCGAAGAATTAACTGATCCTGAACCAGAACCAGAATCAAGTCCGGAAGGTTCCTCTGGATTACTCGCCTCAATTTCAATTCCATTTTTTATTTTACTGCTTCTTTTCAACTGATCGTCTATGTAAATGTACCCCCACTCTACCAGAAGCTGGTCGAAAAATCTTATCAATCTGCCTTCAATCATCAAAATCATTCAGACCTAAGGTGTTTGGCGAAATAGTACAACCGCACATTTTTCTGCTACATAAAAATAGTCTTTCAACAAATTTTTTATCAAACAAAGTTCCAGTACACAAGTATGACTCAATATTTATGACTCATTTAATTTATAAATTATCATTGACTCATTTTGACAAAGCGTGTCTCTTTTATGTATATTTAAAAATTAAAAATTAAAAAAAAATATATCCCAAGTGTAATTTCTCATAGTATCGTACATGTAAGTTACCAAGGTGACGAACTTGTGACTCATTTTTTTTTATTTTCTCTAGAACATCGAAAAATATTTTTCAAAAATTTAAAAGCATAACCAGAAGAGGAATGAACTAAAAAATAAAAAAAAAAGTATGAAAGAATTTATTGATCCGTATTCAAATGAAGATTCAGAACTCAAGCTTTTAAAATCAAAGGGAATGGATTTCATTGACATGTAATGATAAAATAGATACATTTTTTGCGTGGTGATACGAGTGATTTTCGGAAAATCGGAATTTCGATAGATTTTTGGAGAAAATCATTGATTTAAAAATCAATAAAATGGGGTGCGTCTTGCGGATAGTCGTCAGGTGTCTCTATATACTGCTTCAGGCAGAAATCAGAGAAAATGGCCATCGGGAAGACGCCCCCTTTTTGCCGTTCATCAGAAAAAAAATATATGATATAATATCATTGATATTTTTTCACAGCTAAATATCGACAGGTGAATGGACAAGGTTTATGTCAAGTTTGAGTGATAAGATCCATTTATAAGCCAGTTTCATTCCTCGTCGTCGGTAAAAGAAGAACTGGTAAAAGTTTATGTGCTCGTCATCTCTCAAGTGAATGGGGTGCTAAGGAGCGTTTTCTTATTGGTTATTTTTTCTCCTCCAATCAGAGGACAAAAAATATATTGAAAGCGTTGCTAAGCTTATATCTGAAGTTGAACTAATTCAAAATGAATTGTCCAATGAGGAATCTGAATTTGGTACCAGCTTGAAAGAAACTTTAGAGGACGGCGGCGTAATAGGCAAAGATATAATCTCTAGTTTATATCTGAAAGCACTCAGGAAAGACTTGATCCGTTTGTTTGACAATCTAGCCAAAGTGGGGTGCGTCTTCCCGGTGTTCATTTGACCCGAATTCCGCATGGGCGTCGCTCACTTTATTTGATTTGCTTGAAATATTTATAAAAGTCTAAAAAGATCTGAAGCTGCAGAACATTATGGTGTCGTTATTGATGGAATCCCAGACATTCAAAATAATGATTTGATTCAAGAAATAAAAAATAAAGTTTGCGTCGTTGTAAATCTTAAAATTCTTGATAACGATTTGATTCATTCTCGGCATGAGATGGGATATGATCCGCTCACAGGAATTGTTGAAAATTTCGAGCCGACCTAATTTCGGGTGTATAATTTTGAGGTGATAGTTTTTCAAACGATTAAAGGAAAAAATATTTCATTTTTGAACGAATCGTTGGCACCTATCGAAGATTCGGGTGAAGCCGAAGAAGATTTCGATGATGAAGTTGAAGAAGAAATTGATATTGTTCTAGAAACTTTTGACGCGGATAAACTTGTAAATACACGTGGCTGGGTTTCAATACCAGAAGATATGGATCCCCATATCGAAGAATCTACACAAGAATATGAAACCAAATATGTAAAGGAAATGTTTCAGAAACTGTTAGTTTTCGGTTTAAAATATAAGCTAGCTCACCAAACATTGACCAACAAATCTGAAACCACGAATAGAAAATTGAAGAACTTCTACTCTCTATCTCACAGGGCTATAAAGGCCAGTTGATTGAATTATTCTGTCTAATGGGCTATTCCTCAACGGAAATTAATCAACAAATGATGACGAAAATAAATGCTCTAGATTTGCCAAGGGCAATGGTTCCGATTCTTCTTCGATGTGATGAAGAAGGGCCTGAAGAATTGACGACAGAGGAAATTGCTGATAATTGGCTAAGAAAAATTAAAGAAGTAAATAAGGTTTGGTTCTTTCATAAACATTGTGGACATGTTAAACGTCCGCAAATTTAATTCTAGACTTTTTGGGGCCGTGAAGAACCAGGTAAAGCCAGCAACTAGATTTCGATGGAAAAGATCAAAGTGGGGTCGTTTTTGCCCTGTTGCATTGGCCGAAGGTCATTTAATTCCAGGTCTTCCAAATCTCTCCCTCTCATTTATTGGTCAAATGTTTTTCTTTTCATCTCAAGAACGTCTTGACTTGTTCAAAATCAATCCACGCAAATATCTTTTGCCTACAACTCCCCGAAATCCAATTCGATTGGCTGTTGCGGGTCATCCAGGAGCCGGAAAAAGTACACTTGTCGAGCTTCTTGCTAAACACTACAACTGTGAAGTTATTAAACCAAACGACTTGGTAGCAGACGTACGTAACGCCCACGCAAAGAGCCCACATAAGAGCTTTTAATTTAGGAGTTGGTAGCAGCTAAACAAACATCAGACAAAAAGAGACATAAAGAAGCAACTGAACTTGCCATTGCTCAGATTCAAACACAAGTTGGTGATGAAGAACGAATAGATGAAAATGATATGCGAGTAAAGGTACCTTTTTTAGTTCTCAAATAATGAATGTTTTGAGGAAATTAAACATAGAACTAGTTACGGACTTCATATGGCGGAACGTAATACCCTTTGGGACATTAATGTTTTGTAAGAATTCTGCACCAACTATGCCTTTACTCTCTTACAAAACATTTCCGTCACGAAGGGTATAAATTAGACCCCGAATCGTACCATCATCACTAGTATTATACACTCATTTTAGAATAAAGTTTTCGAAATAATGAAATCAACAGAAACTAAATCCATTTCACTTGGTGATGAGGAAAAAATTACATTGCCACCAAGGTCTGTTTTCAAATTAGTGCTCTGATTGGTTATACAGTATAACTTATACAGTATACAGAATAACTTATACTAAACATTAATCGAAATCATTTGCAAAAACTGCGCATTTATTTAAAAACTGGAAAGTGTTTTTGTTGAAAAAATAAAACTGAAAATTGAAGAAATTGAAGAGAAGAGAAGATCAAATGGAGATTCAGTGCCATTCGGTCATTGGATAATTGACGGATTTCCAAATACCAAAGATGAGTGGTCGGCAATGGCTGAAGAAGAGTTGATCCCATATGACCTTATTGTAGTGAAGGATCAAACTGAAAAATTTGAGCATATTATTGAAAAGGAACGGATGAAAGTGCGTAGGAGTATAATGTTCAAAATGACCAATCGCTGAGCGTAGGTGGGTTATCATCCAAAAAAGCATTATCAAGATAATAAAGAAGACTTTGATCGAGAGTTTTCACAGCGAAGAAATGATGAATTAAAGCAAACGCCTAATAAGGAATAGGACTTTACTGCGTAGGCGTATTGAACTTAAGTCCATTATGTCGTAATTTTGATAAAATGGGGGCGGTAAAGACCATAGTAAGGATGACAAAACAGGGGAAGAGAATCAAGATCGTCCACTTTTCAGCTCACCCGAATTCGACAAGTTCAGGGCATCGATTGGTCAATCTGATGCCCAACTCTCAAGTATGGTTGCCCAGGCACAACAGTTTACTGATTTGAATTTGTTTCAACTGCCCTATCAATATGGAAAAATTGAGGCAGGCTTTCTAAAAGTTTTAATTCAGTATTTTGGCTCATAAGTCATGGGCCATAAGTTTTGGGTGTTCATTAACCCCTATCTGCTACATTTCGGGAATATCCAGGACCGTCATTTCTGGAACAAAATTCAAAATCTAGGAGACGTTATCACGTGACATTCTCGTGCGGAAAAAGACGCTAGCTCAGTTCCTGAAATCTGATTTTTGGGATTTTCATTGGATTTTTCTCCAAAAATGACGCTTCCTGATTTTCCCGGTTTACCAAGACTCGCAAATAAGGATTAAATAATGACTTCAATTAAAAAGCTTTTCTAAGCAAATTTTCGAAGAAACAATCGCTGTAATCGATGGTCGCTTCAGAATGCAAGCAGCTCCATGGATGGGACAAGACCAGCAAGAAGAAGAGGATGATGCTGCTGATGAATTTGGTGATGAAGAAGAGGAGGAAGAAGAATCTGGAAAAAGTAATCTTCCAAAAAGACTTTGGGGTGCTTCCAGTAACTATGATCCAGTTTTGTTAAAACAGACTGGTATCTTAGTCCCAGGCACGCGTTTATTAATAAGCCACTTATTTTAACCAGAATTCGAAATCACGATAAAAATCGCGTATTGCAATATTTAAAATAACTTTAATTAGACTTTAGTTATATAGCGGGTCATAGATTGGAGTGATTCAGACGGTGTTGAACTTGCACACAGAGTGACCCACTTTATATGGATATGCATATAGTATTTTATATATACTATAGTTCGATAATAAACGATGAAAGGTCTTCCTGAATTACAAGCAAAATATAAAGAATTTACTTATGCATTTCAAAACACCGATACCAATGATCTTTTTCTCGAAAATCCTGAATTTTATATTAATACCACCAACGGACCACTTGACTCACCACCCATGCGGCTTTGCATTTTGGGTCCACAAGGATGTGGCAAAACCACACAGGCAAAACGAATTGCAGAAGATAATAACACTTTCCATGTCAGGTTTAGGTTTTTCCATTTTTTTAATTGTTACCCTCTGGAACATAAATCTTTTGTAAAAATTCTGAACCACCCACGTCTTTTATCCCTCTTCTCTTTTAAAAAATAGTTCTCTCCCAGGTGGTATGATTGACCAATCAGAATCGTTGAATAACCAAAAAAAGTTTCCGAGACTTGGTTCAAGAGCAGCTGCTTCAAATTACACAAGGACCAAAAGTTGGAAAGGAATTCAATGAATTGAATCGATTGCTAGAGGAAAAAGAACTTTGCGAAGAAATAAATCTGAAACAATCATTGGACCAAATTGTATATCCGGTACCAGAAGATGAACCTGAAGATAAAGAAGAAAAAAATGAAGAAAACGAAAAAGAAGAAGAAGCGAACACAGAAAGAGAGCTAGCTTATAAAGCATATCTTACTACTAATGAATCTATACCACACGAATTTCTGGATGAATTCTTAGTTAGGTTTTCAAAACCTTCAAAACCTTACAAAACTGAATTTTGATTGGTCCATAGAATAGGCACCATTTTGAAAACCATTCTCAGCTCCATTTTGGCGTGATGAAAAATATTCAAAAACTGGATTCATTCTTGAAGGATTTCCATCCTGTCAGGCCAGGCTCACAATTCCGACTGTCAGAAATTGACGGAAATTAAAAAATAAAAATAATTCTGAGCTTGAAAAAGGATGACATTCGATACATGGTCGGAAACGGTCTTTTTCTCGATGCATGTATTATCATTTATTGTGAAGAGAAAGATGTTATTAAGCGAAACCTTCCAGGGCGACTCAATCATTATAAAGAATATAACAAGCTTGGGTTCTAACTCATCAGTATAACACATCTAACGGAATAAAATATCATATTCTGCTCAGAAAGAGGAAAACGACCCTCCGAATAATCAAATTATTTATGGAGGGCGCCATTTCAGAGAATATGAATATTTTATTCCGTCACAGATGATATATTAGCGTTTGAACCCGATATTAGTTAAAAGAAAGCCGTTTGAATGCAATCCGTCAGCGCAAATTGGAAGTTAAGGAAATGTACATCGAAGAACAAGTTCAGAAAGAATTAGAAGCCAATTTGACAGACTCAGAAGAAGGTCATCAGCTGATTTCTGTGGAAGAGGCGCGATTAAATCAAGAAAATTCATTCTCTGAAGACTTTTTGGAAGTTGAAGATCCTCATCCAGAATCTGTTGAAGAGGCAGAAGAAAGACTTCGTATTGAGCTATCTGAAGATTATTCTGTTCAACAGGAGCTTGTTAATAATCTTCTTGAACTGTTGGAAGAAGCACAAATGCCGAGAATACAAATTGACGGATCAAGAAAAATATATCAAGTTCAAAATAAAGGAACTGGTTGAACCACTTCCGATCTACTTCCGGTCGTCGTTAATTGATTTTGCCTACTGATTTTGGAAAGGTTTAAGTGTGTTAATCAGAGATAAAGCTACAAAAATGATTGAACAGTATTTGAAACCGAGTCGAAATTCAATGTTTGAAAGAGTTATTCCAGTATCACCTGATCAATCAGAAAATTTGTTGAAATCAAACTATCTTCAATTTTCATCATTTGGAAGGTGGGATCCAGTAAGCCTAAAAGATGGAAATGTTTTCCGTCCGCTTGATGAAAACAAAGAGACAGTTTACCCAATGGCATATGGTCCATACATTTACTTTTGCTATTCACAAAGTAATCGTAACAAGGTCAGTTGTGAGAAATCATTATTAACCCTTATTGACAAATTTCCGAGTAGTCACTCAGGATGATTTTCGGAAAGTTTTTCCAGCCATTTTGTGGCGTCATTATAATTGATTTTGAGCTGAGGCACCTGGCATGCCGTGAATTAGATATTGGACTTCGAAGTAAACTCTCCGAGAGACCAAAATGTACCAGGATTTATCGATAAATTGATTTTAAATTAAGATAAGTTAATAACTTATTTTACGTATTTTTAGTTCATGAAAGCTCCATTGGAATATACAACAAAAGCCAATCAGCATATAACACCAGCACCACCAAAGCCAATTCATATGGCAATTGTTGGTCCACCAAAATCTGGAAAATCGACACTTGCAAAGCGCTTCGCAGCGGAATTAGGTTTAATGAAAATATCTCCTACTGATATTGTCGAGCTTCTTCTCTCAAAATATTCAAAGGCACTTATTTCGCAACAGATTCAAGCTGAGCTTATTGAAGGAATGGATCTATCCGGACATATCCGTCCGCCCATAGACTAATAGGAGAGGTTTACCTATGAGGTCACGATGGATGATCGTTTACTGATCCATTAAAGGTGGATCAATTTCGAATAATCTTCTCTATGCTGGCCTTGATCTTATTCTTATGGATGAAAGATGTCAAACAAGAGGTTTTGTATTGGATGGTATGCCTTCATCTCAACAAGAATTTGATATTCTTCAACGAAGATCAATTGTCCCCTTCAGAATAATTGAACTTGAAGTCTCGCATGAAGAAGTAAAGTTTAGAAATCAAGCCATTATTGACGAAAAACGAAGACTGAAGACACAATTGGAAATGACTCGTTTGCTTCCAAAACCTGAAGGTGAGGAGGAAGAAGAAGAAATCATGGAAGATGATGACGAAGAGGAAGAGGATGAAGGTCTTCCAAAACTGAAATTAGCGTCTTACCTAATTCCATTGGAAGACGATTATGAAGCCACCGACCACGTAGAGATTTTGGAAGAATATTATCAAGCATATATAACTAATATTTCTCCTATTCGAAAAACGTATTCACAACTATATCGTAATTGGATGGCAATAAATGCGCGACAGAATCGTTGGAAAATATGGACAGACTTATTCAACTTTATGACTGAAGCAACCTTTAAAATGCAACGATATATGAAGTCTATACGGGATGACAACATTGCACAATTGGATGGGATTTGCATCACTCCTAAGTAAGTATTCATCGATTGCCAAAATCAAGAAGGTAAGAAAAATTTTTTATACCGATAATTGGGGCCTCTTCCCGATCACTCGGTCTGAATTCCGCTTGGGCAGTATAGAGAGGAACTATCTGGAACACGCACTCCACTTTAAACTGATTTTTCTTAAGGCATGCGATTCTGTGTTGAATATAATCGCAAATACTATCGAGTATCTGGATCACGTGAGCTTGATTTTATTTTGGCTGAACCCTCAAAGTATTTGAATGATTCTGTTCAATTACCAAAACACTTGCCAAGATCAATTACAGCTGAAGAATCTCACGAATGGTTGAAGAAAAATGGCGAAGCTGAGATCAAAGGCTTCTGTGCTGTTTCATACAAAGATGGCAATTTTGCTTATGAAGCACTCACACGGTAATCTTCACTTCCGGTTTCTACTCCCGGCTAAATTTCGGAATTGATTGAAGTTAATTTGATCTTTTAGTGGCTCAGAGAATATTGCAGTAATTCATATGCGCAAATGCTTTTTGTTTGTATCTGAAAAACATAAAAAGAAGTTTATGCTTCATCCTGATAGATATATAAATCTTAATTTGCCGTCCAAGTTACCTCCAAAACCTGTTCATATTCCATTTACTTCTTTGCCTATTGGAGGTTATCTTGAGCAGGGTATCTCTAAGGCTGGTTTACTATTTCAGATTTGGAGCCTAAAGACTTAGGCTAAAGTAATCTTAATGATGTACTCTAAACCATAAAAAGCTATTTATCGAAGCAATTGATGCTGTCGGTCGCAAGAAGCCAAAATTCCCATTTACATCGGTGACCCAATCAGCACTCTTATTCGTGTCAATTTACCTAAAGGCATCAAACCCGAATATGACTGAATATACAAGGATGAAATGGACCGAAATTCTTGGCCAGTTTAACAACGATTGTGATAATATATCCTTCCTTGGTCGAAAAATGACTCGACGATATAGAGCGCCATCACAGGTGAATTTAAAAAAGATTACAATTACATAACATTTATTACATAACACTTTCATATTATGCTCAATTTAAGCGACTACCTGAACTCGACACCAGACTGGCAAGATTTTTCAACCTCAAACAAAAGCCCGAGTACATGAGAAAAATCACAAGTTAATTTTATATCTTCAAATCTATATTTTTGTATAAAAACTATCAAATAAACCTGAACATAATGGTAAACTTTGAACAAAATACTTTGATTAACCACAAGCGCATGTTAGTTTTAAGCTTTTTGGTGGCGGTAAATGCGGCGAACGGAAGTTCCGCTATGTATACGAATAGAACATTGATCATATTTTATGTTCTATTTATATGTTGGACTACTCGATAAATATGAAAATAGTTAAAAGCAAAAATTTTGTGTCAAGCGAACTGATTGCATTTCGATTGGTTTGATTACCATTGGTATTGTCTTTAATAAGGTTGTCATTTTCTGACAAATAGGTACTATTACTTTTAATTTCTCTATTTTCTTGATCAAAGTATTCATCATCCGGCGTAATCACTAAGCTCATTGAGCTGTTAAATAATTGTTCACTGGTTAATTTTTCGGATCGGTTTGTCAAGTTCGTTGGAATCGATGCTTTTGCGATTTCTTCTACTTCATTCATCGCCGTTACGTTCGTTTTATTTTCCATAGTTTGGGCCAGCCTAAAACATGGAGATTTTTGCTGGTTTTGAAAATCTGAATTTTCTTTCAGTGGCTCAAAGTTTTATAATTATTTTTTTTATTTCATATATAAATATGTAAATGAACCAATTCCTCCAAAAAGATACTCGAAAAGATCGAATTCTTCACCGCCGCCTGGATCTTTCAAGATGACCTTATGATCCTTAAGGTCCATATCTTGGTCAAATCGAGATGGCTCCACATTTTCAAAGCACAGTGGAGGCGAAGTCCCATTGTCAGTTCCTCTTGTTTGTGGAACAGTTGTTTGAGTGGTAATACTGAAAAGGTCGAAATACATGTTACATTAAATCAACAGCTAATAATATTAGCTTAATATTTGCCTTATTAGCCTAATATGTTATAATAGTAATATCTTTACCTGGTGAATTCATGAGTCGTGTCAAATCTAGGCGTAGTTTCATCGGTTGCATAGACCCAGTAAATGAGCAAATAAACTTTTTGCATGTTTGGATACGTTTTCATTGAATGAAAACTTTATGAATACGATATCGTACCGGTCATGCTTGAATATATTGGTTCAAAGCTTCTTAGTTCCAACTTAAAGTGATCTTTGATCTAACAAACATATATATAAAACATAAGTAAGTTCTGAGCAATAAAATATGTTCCGAGGGAGTTCTGGTCTGAACTGGATTAGAGATCCTCGTGAAATATGTAAAATATAGCATCATGTCATTTATTCAAGACGAGCTTCGGCATGACAGCTG
>SCLD01167516.1:0-20675 GCA_004367895.1 Oikopleura longicauda
AAAAAAATAGATTTTTGATCCGATCGGATCATAGATGTTAAGATCTGGAAAAGATCCGAAGTGATCCGAAGTATGATCCGAAATGATCCGAAGCATGATCCGAAGATCCGAAAAAAATTTGGAAAAATATAAAAAGTTTAAACTTTCTTAAGAAAAACCAAACACATGAAAGTTTCAACTTGAGAAGTAGTCGAGGTACCGAAAGAATGAGTCATCATATGCTTTAGCTACTGTAAATTTTAAAAAAACATAAAATCTATCAAACCGAATCGAATAAAAAAAAATCAATCAAATGAGTCAACTGAAATCGCTCGTCTGGTCATGCTGAGTCATCACCTGCATCAAATTTCAAATGCTACCTGCTGTACAAATCAATACACTATGAAAAAGTCTGAAATACGTTTTATTTTCAGCTCAACGAAAATCATTTCCCATGGCTATCGTTGAACTGATACAATTATTTCACGTTAAATGGCGTAAAGACTGAAACGTTGTGATATGAGCATTATAAATGTAGGCATTTTGCTCATTTATGAAACAAAAAGTTCAGGTTTTTAAATTGGCTATACTGGAGCTACGCTAATTGACTCATTGAATTAGTGTAGTCGGTAGAGCCCCTTTACAAACTTAATAATCGACAGTTTTTCGAGGAGGGCAGTGTAATATATCGGAGGTACTTATCGCTTTCAAAAGTGAAGAGATAGTGTATTAAAGACACGGAAAAATTTACGACTGTCTATCAAAATGAACAATTTCAATCGACAAGAAAATTAAGTTTGGGACGTCAGATGTCATAACCAATGTTGATGTTCCAAACTGAAATCTACATCCTCGTCCAACATGCAGTCGAAATATTTGGTTCGCGACTGACGCTCTTAAATGATTGACGGACCAGTTCAAAAAATTTCTATTGATTTGTGTAATCAAATCCGAAAATGCATTTTGTGGAATCTGTTGCCATGCGGCTGTCATTCGATTAGTAAGTCTCGTTGCTTCAATAGCTGTGAAGCCACGGATTTGAATGATCAAATCATCGGTCATCGAGAACGTTATTTCACCGATTCTCATCTTAATAAATAAAACGTAAATATTTTTTTGAGTCCTTTGGCGATTGAATACAGACATTACTTAAAGGCAGTTATTTTGTCGATTTTGCCGTCTGAAGAGTGAAAGTATTTCGGAGATATTCTCCAATATCGAAAACAGGTTATCCATATGAGAGTTCAGGTTTTCTATGCACTTTGAAGGTTTCAGTTTAATATTTTCATTTTTCTAGACAATAATGAACCAACTGATACCTTCCCGACATTGTTCTTCGTTTATTTCACGTTGTCGCGAGACTTCAAGCTGAAGTTTTTCGTTTACATCTCGATAAGTGCTCACAAGCGTTTCGTAATAAGCCTTCTCATCGTTATCCATCCGAGCAAAATCTAAAAATAAATGATTTCTAAATTTCAAATTTGTATCGTGTCTTTCCGTTTGTTTGAACTTGTTTTGAGGCAGAGAACTGATTTATTTCGTATTTATCTGTTCTTGAATTTTTTGCATTTCATTTGAAATTTCGCCATCTAGGTTCAATTTCCGGACTTTGATGCCTTATAAAATTCAAATATAATATTGGATTTTCATAACGCTTGATGAAGTGACCATTAAGTGAATTATTTGTCCACAATTCACATGTCACTCAAAATCCTGAAATTTAACCTAGCCATCTGAAATCGACCAGTCTTCGTTGTTATCGTTTTCATATGTGGTCTCACATTTTGCATCAGATTCAGCGCCAACAGTTTTGCATTCAGTCGGTTTCAAGATATCACACTGACTTTGAGCATGTGCAACCCGGGTTTGCCAGTATGGCAAAGTTTGTGTATTTTGGTCGATCATTTTAATATTGGAGCGTAACTGGATTTGTCTGATAAGCCGATATTCTTCATCTTATTTAGTTAAGATTTATATTTTATTTTGCTTTATGTAAAAAATTAACTATTTTATACGAAATTGTTCCTTTTTTATCCGATATTCTTTGGTTTGTTGTTCGTTTATTTGATCCTCTGTTCATCGAGATCGTAACAATATCTTAAAAATTATCGTAAATATAATTAAAATTTAATAAAAATAATTTTTTCCGAAATCTTGTATGTACAGTTATAATTGAAGTGGAGTTAACTTTGTCTTGAACGGGGTTCGAGTGGAGAACGGCATTTCGATGGCGCCAGCGAGTTGGCTTCTTGCCAACCAGTGAAAGCGTCGAGGAGGAGGATTGACCATTCGGTGAATGTGCCTTGTCCGGGACTTTCTTTTGATTGGCTAGAATCAGGGTATCGAATTTCTTAAAAAAAGTTTTGAAGAGAAAAGAAAAGAGAAATTTTCAATTTTCTGATTTCTGTTATAACTGGCATATCAAAGTCATGAACTTTATAATCAAATTTAGGTATATTTGGAGGACTTTCAAGAATATTTATTATTATTTAATTAATAAATATAATTTTTGTATTAAATTTTGACATAAAAAGCAAAAAAATTCTATTTTTGCTAGGAATAGCCCGAGACCATGAAGGAAAGAGATAATTTACCTTTCTGTCAATGAAGTTTTTGAAGATTTTTTCAATAGAAAATAATTTAAGATAAGTTCGACTGTTTCGGTTTCATTTTCGTTGGTATTTGAAACACATCAAAGGCAAAGATAAAAGTCTGAAAAAAAACTTTAAGGAATGAGCTGAAAAATTTATTTTTTCTTTTTTCGAAAGTGCTGAATTATTGATCAAATTTTATAAGCTCGTGAAGCAGAAATAATTTAGTTTTTGAGATCTTCACCTCATCTGAACCAGTTTTTTCTCCTCATTTTGAAACAATGGCTCGCCTGACAACTTACCAAAAGAAATCCATGACGGCAGATGTCTGCCTTGCTATGGGAGTGCCATTGAGCTTGATGATCGGCATTCTCGCCCTGTTGAAAGATTTTTTGAAAGGGTTGAATGAGCTTTTGTTCAAAATTCTTGTTGGCATAGTCACTGGCTTATTGGTGATTTACTTAGCGCTTTCCGGATATTTTATCTACTGGAAAGTTCGCCATAATCATAGGGAACGCGAAAAAAATGCTCAAAAAATTAAGGAAGAAAAAGACAATCGCGAGGATGAGCTTTTGCTTCGTCAAGAAACAAGAAAACTTCGTCAAGACGAAGCTCAAGGTCGACAAAATGTCTTTGACGTCGCCGAATCCCTTCAAAAAGATGGATTTAAACTGAATGAATCACAAATGATCAAGTTTGAATCATTTAATAGTAACATTCAAGAGATTTTAAATGAGAAAAAATCGGACAAAATGGCTCAAAAGAACAAGGACATTGAACTTTGTCAAAAACTAGATGCTTTGAATGATAACCTTCAGCATCAAACTGATATTATCAAAGAATATATCGACGAGACAAAGAAATTCAACCAAAAAAAGGACGATTTAAAAATGGATCAGCTTCCAATGATCTCGAAATCTCGTCTACAAAATCGTCCTCTGTCATCGATTTTCTAAAATCTCCTTAAATTTTCAAATATTATTTGCTCGTTTCACATAATTTTATGTTCGAAACTCTCGGAAATAACGAGCAATAATTTTTGATTGCCTAAAATGTTACTTTTTTTGGCCTTACTTTATTATAGTAAGAAGAGGTTCCACCTTTATATTTTCCTTGTTAAAATATTTTGGCCGAATCTAGCTCGGGCCTAACCCTTTTCATGCGCTGTAAGGTTTAGTCATTAAAATCAACTTTTCCATAAGTTTGAAAGGCTGTTAGGATTTAGAACCGAGCATGACTTTAACGTCACCATTAAGATTAGAATTCCTATCTTAATTTTTGAAATTCCTGTATAGGTCCAAGAATCACACAATGTTCGAATTTCAATCCTGTTCAAAGATTCAATAGTGAAGTGGTCGGACTATGGATTCATGGCCGGGAATACAACCCCCCTAGGAGAAGTCTAAACATAATTGATCGTTTAGCCTGGGCCTTCTTGGTCAGAATTCATTTGTCAATCGAAATCAAATATAGCAATAGATATGTTCCATTTCTTCAATCCATAAATCAAACCTCAGATAATAATCAAAGAAGTTCTTTACATTCAAAAACTGCCAAACCAGAAAATCAATTCAGCTATATTGAACACTTCATGCCAAGTTCAAATTATCAAGTTCACATTTAACTGTATTCGAGCCCTAGTTAAGGCGAAAATTAAAATCTCCATTCCTGAGTCGGGATGGAACACCAAATCCGTTGGCGAAAGGGCATCATGATAGCGGACCATATTCCATTTCTATTCTAGTTTGTCTTTGAAAAAAAAATTTTCTTATATTTCGAACTAAAAATTTTTTTTGAGAAGGTAAATTAAGGAAAATTTTTGGCCGAATTCGTGATGCTCTCTCGTTGTGTCCTTTAATTGCATGTATTTGTTTCAGATGTGTGGCATCTTTAAGAGATTGAAGAAAAGCAGATTAGCATTGAAGGCTTTAGGAGGAGATTTTTAAAATATTAACTGACAAAACGGTTGAATGACGATTTCATGGTGATTGCATAATTGATTTTCTTCTTATGAATCATTTCGAGTGTAGTATTTTGAGTCTTAGATTTTGGCACGAGAGAAATAAAATAAACCAAATTTGATTTTTGTATTTCTAAAATGAAAATTATTTAGAATTGGTTGATATGTCGTTAATCAATTATGCGTGGGTTCGAATAAGGATAAAATTGGCTAAAATACTTTTGAGGCTCATTTGGTCATTTGTTAATCCGTATTCGCCGTTTTTCTGCCATTCCATAACATTTTTTATCTGGTCCAAAGCCAAACAGGCCGCTTTCGATGATGACGAGACAGCTGAAATTTCAAATGTTATTTATGAGGTTTGAATCTAAATTACAAAAAAATGCCTTGAAATGGATCCGAATTTTCAAGGATAGTTCAGATCTAAGTGATTTTATTTTCGGAATCAACGTCGGAAAGATTCGGATCCGAGATACAATGACTCTGAAATGGAACGATGGATTTCTAGATCTACCCAGAATCCATTGATCCGAATCTTTCCGACGTTTATTTCGTAAATAAAATCACTTAGATCTGAACTATCCTTGAAAATTCGGATCCATTTCAAGGCACTTTTACAGATAGAATTATTTTAAGTTCGAATTTCAATGTGCAGTCAAAAAGATACCAGAAGGAAGCTACACAAAATGGATACTTGAACGGAGTAATATTGGAGAATTCTTTTATTTGGAGACTTTATTCAAAGAGGTTGATGATTTGAAATTTTATACAAGAAAAAAATGATAAATTTATAGGCCGAGGTAAATCAGATACTTTACCATAAACACAAATCAATGTGGGTGTATGGAACCGAACTTTTAGCGAAATACAATAATCACAAGTATTTCGGAGTCGGACGAATGGGGCCAACATCTTATCAGCGAACACTCCGAATTGAACGATATGTTACTGTTAGCATTGAACCAATGGAGAAACTCATACATTATCGACTTATCTGTCAGAACGACGACACTAAAAAACTTTAGATTTAGACTTCAAATAAATGATTTTTTTTTCTCATTGAACTGTTTAAATGCGTAGGCAAAGAATCTGAGCAGAATTTGTTGGGGAGACGAGGAAGAAAAGGCGTAGGTGATGAAGAATTGAAATAAAATATATATTTCCCAGACTAGTGATCAATTTCATTTAACATACTTCCATGCGTTCGACGGAACCGACATCACCGTTATTGATAATGACCATTTGAAGTTCCTTGGCAACCTGAATCAGTTTAATTATGTAAGATTCTCATTTTTTTTATAACCTCAAAACTATTTTCGTGGCAGTATTTGGCGTAAATGGTATTCAGCTTTCGTTTTGGAGCCCGTTCGACCAGATAATTCAGCCGATCGACCAAATTAATGAGCTCGGATCGTTCGTATGACGTATAATATTTGAGTGAATCATCCTGAAATCGTTATTTAGAACATATTAAGTACATATGTACACGAAAAACATTTGTTTTTGAATAAATCTTACCCAGTCAAGACCAAAATGAAGACATGACCACAGTAAAGCCGCTGAGGCCATTTTCGATGGCGGAACCGATACAAAATTGTACTCCATAAGGCTCAATTCGAGAACATATCTTGCCAACGTGATCTTAATGCAATGTTTTATAAAAGAAAAAAAACGCAATCGTCACCTGTGGCATTGTATATTTCACAATTTTTGCATATCTCCTGATGAATAGGGAGGAAACTGGCAGATTTATATCATAATTCAGAGCTGCAATCATTTTCAATTCGGTTTCAAAGAATTGCTCCCGTGTGTATGCATGATCACAAACGAACAAAAGGTCTTCAAGATACGGTGCATATCGTTCCTGAAATTATTCAACTTATTAGACTGTTAAAATGTACGATTTGATAGTCAAAATCTCTCACATGAAATTTGCTTGATAACCAAAGAGCAGTGGCTCCAATTAACTGCAATTGTATTCTTTTGACAGGTTTTTTTGATAAGTAAAGATCGGTCAAAAGCATTGCTAGGTACAGTGTTTCATGTGACAATTCAAAATTCTCTTGTATCTAATCTGATAGTGAACAGAACTAATTTCACTAAAAATCAAACGTTCACCTCAATAAGCCAATCAACAAGTATCATCCGCATTTTTTCATTGATCTCTTTTTGATTTTGTAAATATGGTTTGATTGGTTGAACAGCTTCTCGGGCGCGTAAATATTCAAAGCATATAAAAGAATAATCACCGCCTTCGTCCGGGCCTTAAAAACAGTCAGAAATTGGATAAAAGAAAATAGACAAACCGTCAACTATTTCAATTGCTTTTTTTTGAAGATTTTTTCTATCACCCGTCAATGTGACATCAAAAGTATCGTTCAGAACTTCATCAGTATCTTCTACACTTTCGGATTCTTTTTTTCTTAGTATATTTTTCCTGGCTCCATTAGCCAGTATTGACTATAAGTAAATTAAAGGAAACTAATGTTCACAAAATAATTTATTTTGTGACATTTGGAAACTAATATTCACAAAAAAGTCCTAATGTCACAAAATAATTCCTATCTATTAACATTTATGTTTTTCCTAATGTCACCAAATCCGAAAATTTTGTGTCATTGGGAAACTAATATTCACAAAACGAAGAATTTGGTGACATTATGAAACTAATGTCACACAATTTTAGGCAGATTAGTACTTACATTTTGCAAATTTTGGAATGGTACTCGTTTCGCCTTCAGAATTTCGCGTTTTGACTCAAGAATGTCTCGTGACCGAGAACAAATCACAGTTTGTTGTCCTTGAAACAGCTTTTTCTTCACCTAGAATAAAAATTTATTTTCCGATGACGCCCTTATCTGAAATTGAACCTTTTCTAATTCAAGATGAATTCCACTCGAGCGGCGAACCTTACGCATTTATCACAATCTGGAAGTAACATTTTAAATTTATATTTTATTTTTATTTGGCATATTTTAAAATTTCCAGAGGAATTCAATTTGAGTAGCACCAAAAAATGTAAGTGAAAATGACAAAAAACGTGAAGTCATCCTTCCGTGTGAGGCAGTTAATAAATTTGAGCAGTTGAAGATTCTGGCAGTGGAACAGTTAATCTAAATAGTTGAATTAATTTTGATCTTCGTCATCAAAACTTGTCATGTGATACCAGACTTCGGCTAAAAGTTGAGATGGATCCATTAGAACCACATAATCTAAAAATCGAAATCTAATTTTCGACTATAAATCGGATATTTTTCAGGTGATGACTGTCCAGAAGGTGGAAATCGTGTAAATCTACGTGGAGTTATTTGAGTGTTTGGACAAGGTTTTATAGCGAGAAAATTCGGACTGCTCATGCTTCGACTTGGTTTGGTTTGTTCTGGACTAAAAAAGGGTTCGTCATTATGTATTCAAAATAATTGATGTCCTGATTCTGAACCCTTGAACTGAAAGAGTCGATTTCCATTTGATCATTGATTGACCGATCAAAACATAAGGATGATGTCTCATTCAATTCTCGATCAATCGATAAATTAGACAACAGAGTCGAAATCTGTCCGTCTAAGTTCGATTTGGATAGCCATTCAGAGATTTTTTCGTTCGGATTTAAAGCTTAAGTGCAAAATGTGCTAAATGAATTTCTACTAAATGTTTTAAAGTACTTTGAAGAATTGCTGAATTGACAGGCTGTAATCGAATCTAGCAATTATATTCGATAATTGAAAAAATACCTTCATTTACAGTCGATGCGTCAGATATGAATCGTTGACTCTCTGGGGGGGTGTATTCCTCAGAATCATTCGCGATTTCCTCGGTAGTGGATGAACTTGAAGTTTCGGAGCGAACTCGTTTCGAACTGAATATCAAATTATTATAAAAATACTTTGAAAAGATATACAAACCTGCCCACTGATTTATTTTCACCATGATTAATTTTTCTTTTATTTTCCTGAGATGTGTCAGAAGAGCTGCTTGATGAGGATATGAGTTGAAATGATGGTATTTCGGGTTTTTTTGCAAGTGTTGAAGATTTTGGCGAATTTATCAATCGATTATGTCGTCTTGGCCAGAGTTGAAAATGATCATTAACCCCTATTGGCAAATCCGGGGAAATTTTTCCAGAGTTCCGGGGATTTACCCAGCGTGTTTTCAGGAAAATTTTTCCAGATACTTTTAAAAAATACGATTTTCGAGGTTTGACCCAATAAGTACCGTTACGGTTTGTGGGTCGATGATTATCAGTTGATCGTAAATATTTATTGATGGTCTATAATGATTGTTTTAATATAGGTGGGGTCAAAGAGCGGGAGTACGTAATAAAACGTCAGAATTTCATGTGTTAGTCATAAACTTAAAAAATAGAAGTATGAATAACCAAAATAACAATTACTATAGCGACTCGAGCTCAAATTATAGCTCGTCCTATAGTACATGTAATGGATATGCGTCGAGCTATGGTGACAACTCCAGTTCAGCATCGAGTAACTGTTACGGTTCAAGTTATGGAAATGGTTACGCCTCAAGTGTATGTTCCGGAACAGGTTACGATGCCGACTTGGAGTCCAACGCTTCAGGTCGGTGATAAGACCACGTACATAATCGGTCCTTTTCAGGACCACCCCATGCTCAATGAGTTTATAGAATAAATAGAAATCGGTTCAAATGATTTCCTTATCGGACCTTATTTATATAAAAAATGGCTATAAAGGGTAGTTCAGACCCAAGTCATTTTATTTTCAAATTCAATCTCGGAAAGATTCGGATCCGACATAAAACGACCCTGAAATAGAATGACTCCATTTTCAATCAGATCTTGGTCGATCTAGTAATCGTTACATTTCAGAGTCGTTGTATGTCGGATCCGAATCTTTCCGAGATTGAATTTGAAAATAAAATGACTTGGGTCTGAACTTTCCTTAAAAAAATACCACATTATGTACAATAATGTTACGTTTTTTGGTCGACATTATTTTCATAATGTGCATCAAAAAAAGAGTCATTATAGTGCATAATGTTCATTTTCAGCTCTGGCCTTGGCGAGGGTTGAGGTCGACCACTGGGTTTTTTGAACTCCGTTTGTTCATCGATGTCCATTGAATTCGGATCAAGGGATGAAGCCTCACTTGAAACATCATCAAAGAGGGACTCAAAATTTTCGCAAATTATCTTAAATATATATTGTATATATAAAATCAAATTTTAGATTTTACCTCGTTATAAATATCGGAATTTTCATCGTCAAGAGAATAATCAAAATTGTTTAACAACTCCATTAGGCAACAATCATCAAATCCTATATCATTTGCAAGCTGATTCAGTTGTAATCTTGCTTTACCGAATTGACGAATAAGAATATCTTGGCCAATATGATCGCCACTTTTTGACATTTCTTCAAAAGTGTCATCCTGACAGAACATAAAGCCTTAAGGAATTAAAGTGAAATTTTCCTGAGTTTACATCTTCTATCTGCTACCGATCTCATCACCTCCGAAAAGGACCTTTCCAATACTGAACTTGAGGCGTCATTTCGAAGCGTGGTTTGTGCCACTCGGCAAAACATTGCCTTTGCAATATATTCTTTGCTCTTTGAATTGCCTTTCAAAAGTTTCACTCTTGTCAAGTATTCGCCTTCCATATGAATGAAAACTTTCGCAAATCTCTCCATTGGCCGTTCATCTTTGTTATAAATGTTTATCATCAACTGTTCAATCGACTTTACAAGTGAACTCTTCTTTGCTTCCAAAGTATAATCGTTGATAATCTTTTTAAACAAAATACGACGTTGTTGGTTAGCTGAATTATTTTCGGCATCAGATTCTGAAGAATAAATCATTGTCTCGTGGTTTTCTTGGACATTTTTCCCAGCTTCTCCTTCCATCAGTCGAAGAACTATTTCTTTGGCGTATTCCAGCAGCGAAATTTTGACGGATTCTTCCGCGTTGTAATGATTTTTATCGTTTTGAAAATTTTTAATTAAGACTTTGATAGATTTTAACAAGTCCGAACGGTTTTGAAGCTCCTCTGAATCAGGATGCGCCATGAAAATATCATCTTTAACGAGTTTTCAATTGATAAAGAATCCTCTCAACGTGTCTATCATTGACTAAGGGTAGTCCAGATCCAAGCCATTTAAATCAATGTCGGAAAGATTCTGATCCGACAAAGCACGACTCTGCAATAGAATGACGCCATTTTCAATCGATTTTGGGTCGATCTAGTAATCTTTACATTTCAGAGTCGTTGTATGTCGGATCCGAATCTTTCCGACATTGATATCAAAAATAAAATGACTTGGGTCGGAACCACCCTTAAATATTATTTTGAAAACCTTTCCTAATTTCATTATTGCGACATCTATAAAAACGAACATTTTTCTAAAATTGAGCATTCTATTCGGGAACGTGAAGTATTGGATGAGAATTTGGGTGTCGGTTAGTCTAGTATGCTTTCTACTTTTCACGCCGATCCATTTTCCAACAAAATTGTTCTTCTTGAGGTTTTTAAATTGTTTTGTTGTTATTCTTTGTCCGTCTTTGAGCATTAATTTGAGACCGAAATAATATTGGATGAGAGCCAACAAAAGTTCACTAAAAATATTTATCATTCAGACAATTCCGCAAGCAAAAACTTACATCTGATGGGGAGTTTCCAATGGTAAACAATCATTATTAGATGCCAGACAATATTTTACAATATTGTCAAACAGATCCCAAGTAGAGTTGAATTCTATGTTTGAAGTTTTTTCGGATCGGCCGATCTGTTGAGCATGATAATGCATGAATTTGGTCTTCGAGTCAAGATAAATTTTTGAAAATTTGAAATCAACATTATCGGTTCCATATATGAATTCCTTCAAATTCGGATTTGCTTCCAAGACGAATTCTATAATCTCATGAAAAGTGTAGAAAAATTGCCATTTGCTCGTTGAATGACGAAATTTCTGATCAACTGAGTGAACGAGTCGAATTTGAAACCCATGAAGATTGTACCAGTCTATTTTGTTTTTATAAATTTCATCCGACATTTCAAATTCAGTCTCCGACCACTGCTCCCTTAAGTAGTCCAGTTTTCGCTTGATCAAGTCCGTTTTAACATCGTTTGACAGACGCCGATTCGCAAGGTCAAGTTCTTTATTGAGATTGGTTTTTTTCCCACGCACTGTATTTGAATTACATTTGGACCAAACATTATCGTACATTTGTTCTGCCAAGATAAAATCTTTTGCAGCTTTATCAGTCAAACACCAAACTAAATTTATTTTTGAATATAAAGCAAAGAAAAGCTATAAATAAAATCCTAAGTTAACTCACTTTTTTCGTTTCCGTCTTTGCTATTCTTTTCAGATTCTGCTTCGGCTTCTTTGAATAAATTTACGCAAGTGTGTGTATCACAAACAGTCCATTTATTCTCGAGGTCGTCAACTCCAAGTTCATTCATCCTTTTGATAATACCGGCATAAATGGCGTGATCCGAACAAAAACTGATTTTTTTGTGATTGTATTTCATTTTCAAGGTTTCATCAATAAATAGGATAATTTTTCTGGCTGTTGAAAAGCAGCTTTTTTCATTTTTGACAGGATCAACTTCCAGGAGCTCCATGAATATATTCGCAGATTTAAAATTTTTTGTGACTGGGTCAATCCATGAAAGACGTAAAAGAATACCAAGCGTATCACCCTGGGCTTGGTAAACTCTTTTGTGATCTGCTTGAATATTTATTCTAACGAAAATGCTTTCATCGGCTTTCAAAGCTGCATCGACCAGATTCGCGATTTCCTATAATATCACATTAAAAACAAAAATGAAAATTCATTCAAACTAACCTGTTTTATCAAGGCAGTTATTTTTGTTTGGCGATTTGTAACAAATTTTCGACTTGACAGTTTATTTAATAAAAAATTCATCGATTCAGAATCAGTATCATGTTGAAATTGAATTAAACTTTTTATCCACGATTGAACGGAGTGGTGTGCAAAAAACTTATTCGGCAAATTGACGGTTGCTTTCATTGTAACAGACCGATCAGCCATTTTTTCTATGAAAGATTTGTTGGAATGTGGCATTTTGAAGTTATGGGTGTGTTCATGTTCATGAAACGATTCAGACAAATAGATTGTTTTTGATTTGACGAAATGTCCTTTTTTAGTGGTCCTGAAAATTTTACAATCTGGAGTCTTCTGTTTTTTATCAACAACGTCTTCCCTCTTTACAGCACAGAGCGCTCTCCCTTAAAATTGAGTTAAACACACAATAAGATATGTTTAAAAATCTCAGATCAAGACGAAATTCCTTTTGGATCTGACCGTTACCCCAATTTGAACCCGAAAAACACCTTCCACCACGATTCGGATCTTACCCAGACCCTAATTCGGATCTTACCCAGACCCTAATTCGGATCTTACCCAGACCCTAATTCGGATCTTACCCCCCTAATTCGGATCTTACCCAGACCCTAATTCGGATCTTACCCAGACCCTAATTTTGAGCCTAAGGTCATTTGGAATTTCGTCTGATAAAATAAACAAACCTGTGTAAGGAATATTTCGTTTTGTGTCGAAAATGATGTAGCACCAACAATCTGGTACCTTTGTTCTTACTCTTTCTGACCAAAATGCTTCGATATTCACTTTCTGAGCTTCGGACACTATTTGATGATATGGAATGAACATGATCCCGTCCGAACATAAGTTCAACCGAACTTGATTAAACAATGGTAAATCAGCCGCGACAATATCATCAAATTGCTTTTTTCGTTCAGCAGCTGTTTGTTTGAGCCATTTTTTGCTGAGTAAATTCACATTTTGTTTCGCCGACCCAATCGGAAATCGACGTGTATTTTCTGATGTGATAATTTCAATATAGTTTTTTCCAATTTTGACATCATCATTTGCCCCATCATTTGATTCAGATCCAGCTGTCGCACCAACACATTCGTCAGTTTTACTTTCTTCGGCTGACTTTGAATCATCTTTCGAAAATGTTTCGGTTTCGTCATCTTTGTACCGATTTTGACGATTTATTTGTATGCCACTTGGTCCAGGCTGAAGATAATCTTTTCTTGCGTCAGAAGATCGTTTTGAATTCCCTTGACTGGATTTTTTTCCTTTCGAAATTTCATCAGTTCTTTTATTTGTTTTGAAGAAAGTCTGGTAATGACTAACTGGACCGACGAATTTTTTGTTTCTGTGTTTTTTTATTTTCAGAAAATTTGAGTTGACCAAAACTGTAACATGTGGATCTTCATCAAAAATTATAGCCATAATTATGTTTTTCATTGGACATTTCACACGAAGCTGTATTTTAGGCTGAGAATCCGTGACTTTTGAACCAGAGGGGCCAGTCAATTCCTTGATTTCGATAAATTTTCTGGAGACGTTTTGAAGACTAAATTTCTCAATTGAAGTGAAAGCACATGCAGTTACCCAAATATAAGGGTCTTCAAAGTCTTTTAAGAAATTGTTCAGCTGTGTGGAATGATCATCGTCAATAGGGACCAGGTTACAGGTTTCAACACAGCAAACAAAACTGAATCCATAGTCGATAGCACTCACAAATGAATTTTCATTGGGAAAATGATCAGTCTCTCTGATTTGTCGTTGTTTCACTTTCCAAATCTTATGCTTGACATACGTGAATTTTTTTTGGATTTCTACTGGATTCCAGTTTGGTTTTGATTGAATTTTATCTCGGAAAATGCTCATCAAACTTTCGGCGCTGTGCTCTGTCTCTACATATTCAATTTCCATGTTGCTCGAGACTAAAAATAACTTCATTACCAATATTATACTTATTTAACTTTGATGCAAATGACTTCTATTAAATGTGTTACTGAATGATTACTTGGACAACCGTAAGGATCAAACTTGGTGGAGTTGTATGACTCCGAACCGGAATGACGTCTTCAAACTCATGAACATCTCAGCGCGTTTGATCCGAATCGATTCACAGTCGTCCAAGTAATCATTCAGTAACACGTTTAATAGAATAAATCTTACCATTCAAAGCTGAATCTGATTCGTCATCGGTTGTCCCGAGAGCTGACTCAGACTCCGGTCTTAATTTCACAGTTGATAATTTCTTGAGTTTTTTCTTTCGTACAGTACTTGATGTTTCTGGAGTTCTCGTTTCGGATGAAGTTGATCTTTCAGGGGCTTTTAAATAAACGTCTAATATTCCCGGTATTCCCAGCATATATAATTCAGTAAATTTTTTGAAATGCCCGCCTTAATGACACTTGTCTTCTCGTGAGTCGTCGTCCTGGACTTTTGATTTGAAATGGCTCATTTTCTTCCATTTCTATTGATCTAAAAAAATAAAATTCTTTGATAAAAATAGAAAAGATTCAACAAAATTTTTCATTTTGACCAGTTTTATTTTAGACGATCTCAAAAACCGAACCGATTATTGGCAAAACATTATGAAATCTGTCGATAAGGTAGAGAATTGATAATCAATCATTAAAGAGATAGTTTTAGGCTTCAGTTTATCAGATTTGTACGACAAATGACATTATGGCAGTAAATACATCGAAATAAATTCATTCAAAATCTTCAGTTTTTTTCGGATTTGTATCGCTGGCTTCAGATCGATCGAGTTCAAAATTTCTTTCGGGACGATTACAATAACCGTTATCAGTTCCATCTTCAGTATCAGTCGGGCTTTTGAAAGAATATTAAAGCTGTGTCTTTGAACCTTTAGAACCAATTAACAAAACCTGTACGGTTCAAAAATCGAGTATGTCGGTGTTCTTAATTCAAAATCGAGCGTGACGCTGTTCTTAATCCGAAGTCGAGCGTGACCGCTTTTGTAGTCAATCATGCATGCTATCAAAGGTATAAAAACTAAATTTATCATTCAAAAAAGTATCAAAATAAAAAATTATCAAAATAAAAAATCCGAAAAGTTTTCAAATTTTGTATAATTGAATACTGAAGAGCGAAAAATATCGAAATGCCTATACAAAGCCTTGCATTTTTAGCTTTATCAAAGATTCCGTATTCATTAGTGCAGACTATGTCTTTAAGAGAACGAACAGTAGTGCACTACGAAATATATGGCTGTATATTTTGGTCACGATCTACCCGCATTGGTCGATTTAACAAAGCAAAGCCGCTCTATTTATTGTGTGAATGTTTGAATTACGGTCGATGTTTATGCTATTTAGAGCGTATTCGTTTGGAAATGATGAATAAATTCTGGGCTGATGAGTCCGAATACGAATATTTGTCTGGCTGGATTATTTATCCTGATGCCCCTTTTTTCCGTAATTAAGGCAGAAGGTTGAATTCCAAAAGCTGTAAAAACATGCACTTGCCTACACGTCTGAACAAATATTCGTTTTCATATTCTATTCCTGTTCCAAAACTTTTCTAGAGAATCAATTTCTTCATATGAGCTTGATTCAAACACATCCATAGAATTTTCATCTTCCGAATCGAAAATTTCAATGAATTCCTCGCTTCGCTCCAATTTTACAGGCCCTGCTATATCCATATTAAAATTTCTTTATTAGAGATGTTAAAAAATATTGAAAAATTACAAATATCAACTAGTTTTTACAACTCTTAACCTTCCATTTTGAAAAACTCGTCCCCATTGAGACAAATCTTCTTGAAATTCATTGGTTCCATCCGATTGCACGACGACCTTTAATGTTTCACCGACTGTTTTATCATAATTTATGACTTTTTTCGGCTTTCACAGTTTATGTCAATACAATTAAAATTAATGATTATACTGAAAAGCGTTTCCTTCTCCCCAATGGACATATTTGGTTTGGTTCGTTTTACATTGCTCCAATTTTTGTCGAATCAACGGGAGTTTGAACAAAAAACGAGGCCGGAGTGAAGTTATACATTCGTAAATCATATAAATTACTTTGTAATGAACGTTATCCTCAGATTCCATCCAGAAATTTTGGACTATTTTGAACAAAATTTCAGTCAACCTTAAAAAACTCATGAATAACTACTACAATTATTATGATCATTGAAATAACCTGCGTACATCTTCGCCACTTAGGCCCCCTTCAAATAAAGAAGAAGTGATACAAATTGGATTTTCTATCAAATTTTCGATGCCGATAACTTCATTAGCGTCCAGGGCCTTACTTATAAGTAAATCATACTCATGAGTCAACGATTCACACTGGTTCTTTGTTTCTGTGAGCGAATTGGATCGTTTTGCATTGGCTAAAGAACTGTTATTAAGGGTAGTCCAGACCCAAGCCATTTTAGTTTTGAAATCAATCTCGGAAAGAATCGGATCCGACTTACAACGTTTCTGAAATGGAACGATGAATGTTTAGATCGACCCAGAATAGATTAAAGATGACGTCATTCTATTTCAGAGTCGTTTTATGTCGGATCGAAATCTTTCCGACATTAATTTCGGAAATGTAATGGCTTTGGTCTGGACTACCCTTAAATTTTAATTTTGATATACAATACTAACTAATTGCGCTTTTGAAATTTGGGCACATTTGTAACAATAGTTTGTAGAGGGACTTTCGCGACAGACACTTCCCTTCGCAACGTTTATTACGGCAACGTCGGACAAAATCACACATATTCTGAAACAAAATAAACTGAAAAATTCTTGTTCATTTGATTTTATTATAAAATATCATGTTAATAAGGCGATAATGTAGCTTTTGGTCAGTTTTTGGTACAGATTTGGTCAATTGACCAATCAAATAAATAATAGCTTTTTTAAATTTTTGTTCATTTTCTTCTTTTGCTCTTTTCCATTGATTTTTACGCATTGATAATCTGTATCGTTCTTCTAAATTGGTATTATTTTCCATTTCCAGGAACTTTTTACTTGCTTCTTTCATCTTTTTTAATGCCTTCACGGGACACAATTCATCATCTAGAAGAATCAAATTAGATAATCTTAGATTTGAGTAATATTTTAGGTTTTTGTGCGAAAACGTACCCCAGCTAACGCATTCCCACATTAGTTTACTCGGCAAATGTCTAATTGTGACAAATAAACTCGTCACATGGACCTCGTTGGGAGCCTCCAAAATAGTTTCATTTGATGGAAACGTGTAGTATACGTTGTCAAATAAATCAGATAAACCATTACTTTGAAAGGGTTTCAAATAAAACAACCAGTATGCAAAATTTCCGTGATGCAAATGATAACCCTTGACTGATAAATTTGAATATATCTTCTGTAAATCTGCCGGAAACGAACAATTTGAATTGTTTAGAAGAAAGAATGGCATCATTGAATCTCACTGGAAAATCTAAATTTTCTAAACTAAGAATATTTTTTTTCCAAAGATGATTATATCAAACCATTTTTACATCGCTCTAAAATCATTGCAGCCGCTCGATCACTCAGCAAACTTTGTAATCGTTGCTCATTGACCAATCGTTGCTCCAAACTTACCAACTCTCGACGATAACATATCTTAATAGTAAAATTAAGGGTAGTCTCAAGTCGTTTTTGTTACGAAATCATTGACAAAAAGATTCTGATCCGACCTACATCGACTCTGAAATAGAACGTAGAATTTCTAGATCGACCTAGAATCGATTAAAGATGGCGTCCTTCTATTGCAGAGTCGTGCTATGTCGGATCAGAATCTTTTTCTCATTGATTTCGTGAATAAAATGACTTGAGACTACCCTTCAAGAAATACCAGTTATAAAGACGCACTTTTTTTGATTTTTTGAGCTTTTTATACCGATCCATTTGTTCAGAGAACTGTTCGGAGGGAAACACGGCCAAATCAAGTAACATCGGTTTCTCTACATTGTTGGAAGTCGAACTAGTACCAAGATAATCATTCAGATAAATCAGTAATAATTCGTCGTCATCACTTTCCGATCCTTGAAAAAGTTCTTGAATCTTAAGATCTGGATTCGGGGCTACACAACCTTTTTCTCTTACTACTGATAATATTTTTTTCAAATTAGTGGACATTTTAATATGTGAACCCCAGCCTTCAAATTTGTATTTTCTCTTTTTTGACATTTCGTTTTTTTTTTAATTTTCGCGGAAGATGACTCATTCTGAATGTTGTTGACTCCTCGAAAATTGTACCATTATTAGTCACTTTCAGCAATGAGTCATTTTTTTTCATTTCGAGTCCGATCGGTTTAAAATACATTTTCATTTTGTATTTTATTTTGTATATCATTTTTTGTATTGTATTTTCTCGGATCCCAATGTATTTTTTCGGATCCGTTTTGTATTTTTTTGATCCGAAGTCAAAAAATCATTTGTATTGATCCGATCGGTACGTATACACTCACTTTTGTATATAATCCGCCCGGAACCTGAGTGTAACCGGTCCGATCGGAGCATTTGTTCGGATCTGGCACGTCTCTGGTTCATCAACCCTCCTTATCAAATCACATGACCTAATCATCGAAATTCCATTCATAAACCGAATAAACCAAAGGATTACCTATTCGACTTTTTTTCAAAAAAATTTCGAAATATTGCTTTATCTGAGCTTTTAATAGGGAACCTTTGGTTGTGAAGATGCGTCTGCAGACAAGATATAGAACTTACTCTAGAATTTAATTTGTGAAATGTTGATATTAACCCTATAGAGATTCCTACTGATATAGCAGCAAATAATAGTCAGCCAAATTACCAATCAAAACCAACAAATGGCCCGAAGTTGAAATTGAACCCAAAATAGAAGCGAAAGTGGCTGCAGGGGTATTTTTGAGTATAAGAAAGCATGATTTAACAGCATGGTTTAACTGTTCAAGGAATTTAATAAACCTGTATATGCTTATTTTGGTTCTCAAAGAGCGCTCCCGGTTCATTTCCGGTCATTACTCGGGTAAAAAAACGGAAGGAGGATAATCCACAATACCTATTTAGTATTTAATGTGAAGTCTGCTGGCTTAAATCGTCAATTTCGACAACTTCCGGTTCCGTAGGACGGAAATGGATACGACCAAAAGTAGGCATTTTGAATTTCAGGGGGCGGGGTATTTGAAGTCTTTGAAGCTATCTTGTGGTCGAAATCGCCTATTTAGAGCCTTTTGGCACGCCCGTGCTAGGAAGCAGCGCAACTGTTAAGCTTCAATATTTATTCCAAAATGAAGTGTGATGGCGGTACTATTTTTCGGCAAAAACACGAACTGGACATTCGAAAAATTGACTATTTTATTTGATTGGGACGGACATTTAAGGCGAACAGTCAGCGTCATTTAGATTCCGTCGATATTTTGATCCGACGAAAGTTGGATCAGAAACAAACACGGCGAAAATTCCCGAAATTATGACCAAAACCAAAAATTTCGAAAAAAATATGAAAAAACCCGCTTCACTTGGCGTTTTGTCGTAATTTACAATATTTAGGCATACTCAAAACGACAAAACTTTATCAATCACTGTCTGAATATTGAGTTTTACTTTCGATAATGCATTTTAAGCATGAATAAGACTTAATTTTTATTAGAGTACCACCAGAATGAAATAATTTCAAAAATAAGTAAAAAGCTCAAAATGTGACTGATAGTAAATGATCTTCTGTGAATATAGTATTTTCCAGAGCATGGAGAGCAGCGCAGTCTATTTGAGAGCAGTCAGTGAAGTAGTTTTCACTACAATTGATTATCTGAGGAAAGAACAGCGCTACCTTGCGGTATCCAACCTTTTGGAGTGTATGGCAAAACTGATGGTGAAAATTTGATTGGTGTTCTGTTCAAATTCGCTGTTGAAGTTGTCATTTGTTTTTTACAATCCGAAACATATGTGAAAGGCAAGAATGGAATGATTATTTCATGGTTCTTTTTTAGGGTGATTCACGGCCTATCTCGCTTATGTATTCGACAAAATTTCAAAGCCGATTTTTGATTTTTTACGATTTTTCCCTATCTCTGTAATGCTAAACATGTCATTTTGAAATGGTCATAACTCATGGAGCGCAAATTTCCGAAAGATACCATAGGTACCAATCGACTCAGAGTAACCCAGAATTATGTTTTATATAAGTCACACATTCGAAGGCACTCGAAGGATATTCCACAGAAAAAATTTTAGAACCCGTGAACCACCCTATTCTTGTTTTTCAATGATGAACGAGAAAACGTTGGATCATTTAATTTTATGAAAAGTCCATTGTCATTCTCGATAAGACGTATCGCATCATATTTAGTGTAGCCTTCAAC
>SCLD01167627.1:0-20672 GCA_004367895.1 Oikopleura longicauda
ATATCATCCCCGTCGACTTGAACTTTATCCTTGCGTACAACGCAAAGGCACTGGCAAACTTTACCTCCTTGTTGGATGAGTACAGTGACAAAAGTGAAACATATCAAAATAGATTTGAACGGCAAATGGTAGCGATAGAGGCTATTCTATACAATGTCACTGAAAAAAGCTACTTCGACTATGATTTGCAGCATAAACACCAGAACACGCAGTTCTTCGCGTCAAACTATGTGCCACTTTTTACACAGGTCTGGTCTGATGATATCGACGCGTCTCAACGTCAACGGGATCTGTTGGCTAGTCTACAGCGACATGAAGTTGATTCGTATCGTGCCGGCGTCCCTAATTCATTGAGAAACACGGGTCAACAGTGGGACTATCCGAATGCCTGGCCGCCAAGCACACATATGATTATAATGGGACTTTTTAAATCCGACAACGATGAAGCGCGTGAATATGCACATACGATTGCATCAAAATGGCTTTCCGCGAACTACGCGCTGTTTGAAGAACATGGCCAAATGTTCGAAAAGATAAATGCCGAAACGGGGATATACGGCGACGGTGGCGAGTACAATGTGCAAACTGGATTTGGCTGGACTAACGGCGTTGTAATTGACTTACTGGTCAATTTGAATGTCGCGTACAATGACGCAATCGCTGTGTCAAATGCTGCGTGCCTGACCTTTATAATAACTTTGGTGTTAATAATCCAATGAACAAGCGTTTCCCGAAAAATAAACTGATGACAAAACACTAAAAACTAACAGAAACGTTTCAAGTAAACTCGTATCATGTCACGACTGGTTTGAATCAAGTCTTTTATTTGTTGTATACAGAAGCTACCTTTGTGATCAACGGCTCAATTATCATTGGCAACCATTTCCCTCTTGTTTTATGTTGTTTGTAGGCAATGTAACCAACAACGCCCAATTTAATGCATAACATCGACATGTTCCATTTCAAGTGCCCCATCGCCAGCTTGCCACCGGGAGAGTCGAAAAAATAATCGTTAAGAAACTGGACGTCGCCCGTTTTATTGTCGTGTGGTATCGGTCCGTTTGGAATTGGTTTGTCCAAGAAGGCGCATAACGGTGCCCAGCCATCTTTCACGTTCCAAACGAGCAAGTTTGACTCCGGAACAATGCTCTTCACATACATGTTGTGCTTCAAATAAGCGGCGCGTAGACGGTGTTCCTTGTTGGTCAATATTTGAACTGACTGGGTTAAAAAATGTAAATCTTCATGAAAGAGCCAACTTGATTACCTTTTTGACCGAAAAATTATTTTCGGTGAAACTAGGATCAAACTCCTGGGCCATAACATACTGTGCCACTTTCATGCATGCCTGCATTTCTGGACCACTATATCCCCGCAACGCCATGATGTTGAAAATTGCTTGGGTACAGAAGTCCCCAATTGCGTCGCGCTTGCACTCTTGCGTCATGAATCTGCACCAACTGCGCCACCACACCTCATCATTGTCTCGCACCGTCAAAATCACTTTTGTGTCGGGACCCAGTCCGCGATACAAGTCCTCCCAGAGAACATTACCGGGTAGATCTTGGTTACAGTCGAATCCGTGTTTGGCGTACTCCTCCAGTACATCATCAATGGTGGCGCGGCCCTCATAGTAGTCTGATTTGAGGAATTGAATTGCCATTCAATATGAGTGCAATATAAAATAGCGAAAAATTTAAAAAGAAACTAGCGTAATCCCGTCACTAGCCAAACAATCGACAAAAACTCGAGCGTCTCAACAAAATCAGCAACCTTGTAACCAAGTTGCCGGAGCGCACTCGAGCACGATTTGCTTCCAGTTTTTGGATAGCCAACGCACAAGAGCTTCATCGTGTGTACTTTCTCTCAACAAGTATTCTCTTCTTGGACGGTGACAATGAACTTACAAGGCAATATTTAGTCTTGTCAAATAGTTATATAAAATACCCACTGTGTCGACATTATTAGATGTGTTTGGTCGGCGAATTTACTCGTTGACTTGTGTAAAACGATTACATTGTTACATAACTATAAATTATATATCTATAATAAACACAACAATTATAAGCTCAACATAACGTTAAAAATCCTTTTCAAACACTGTACAGTACAGTTTGTACTACAAATTATTTTTGTCGGGCAATTTATTTTTTTTATTTTGGCGCTGGTGGTTGACCAGCAACTGACACAAGATTAATGCAGTATCGATTGCCACTTCCATCGGGCAGATTATGGCCCAAGTGAATCCCGTCCAGCGTCACGGTCTCTCCATTGCGCAAGCATCGTACATTATCCCACACGACCTCCTCGTCGCGAAACGAGGGCCAACCGTGATCCGTTGACTCCCGCATGAATTCCTATTTGTGTGACTTTTTTTATTTGCCCAGCATTTAAACCGATTAGACTTTTGTAAATCAAAAAAGCCGATTCCTTCCAGGTACGTCCCTGTGGTGCAATGAAGAGCGGCTTGCCACCAATGGGATCGTAAAATGTAATGGGCCCGCCATCGTTGCTGTGCTGCTCATTCATAAAGTGTGTCGTGGTGAAGTAGCCCGAGTACTCGGCAAAGTGTCGATTGAAGCAACAAATCTTGTCCGCTGTTGCCCAATCAACGCCCCAGCGCAAGTTCTTCATTAGCGGCTGTGTACATGTGCCATGTTCCTTCTGGCTCATTACACTCTCATCACAGTAAATAGGGTACTTTGACGAGGCAGCTCGAGTAGAACTGGAGCAAGCACCGGCCCCGCAACCTGACATCCCTTTATAATAAGTCTTTAATTTCTCTTTTGGTTACAGTTTGACGTTCACCTGTTACTCCAATCGAGGCAAATACGCGTTGTAAAAATCGCATTGTTCAATGGTCTTCCATCAAGACTTGCGTAAGGCCGAAGTCAAACACAACACACACAGTTGATTAGCCGAAACGTAGCACATTCTCGAACTTATCTAGAATGAGATCTTCTCATTTTTCCAAAACTCAAAAAACTGAATTGACTCGTTTAACTCGAAGACAAGTTCGTTTTTTGACTGTTTGCCGCAAACAATATATGAACAAATTGAAATTTAGGAACAGGTCAATTTATTTGTCGATAAACGTTATGCCGTGTTTCTTTGCGAGCAATTGAATAAACAGTTTGTGTGAAGCGAACAAATTCTGACTTTTGGCTTCGACCCATGTTGCCGAACTCTGACACAGAACTTCGGTGAAAAGACCATCCGTGTCCATGAAATTGATTGCTGTCGTCTCCATCCACGCATTGTCAGTGTTTCGGCTGTTTTAAGTTAGTTTTTGAACTTTATTTTTACAACTAAATAAGCTGACTATAAGTACATGTGAAATAACGTATTCCTGTCGTCTGCAACACCGCGAAAAATAATATTGTCGTCATTGTAGGTGAAAAAGGCGTTTATCTTCTCGTCTAAATGGCGATACTTTTCCGGCAATAGACCACTACTCTCATTGAGGAGTTTTTGGACGAAAATCCGAATCACACAGCTCGGCTTGATACGCACCGTTCCGCCACCAATCAGTTCGGACTCGCCCGCACGTACCACACCGCCTGGCAGGGCCCACATTCCACTTGAAATTGAAATAATGATGACACTGGCAGAAGAAGTAAAGACTTACGATCCGTCCTGTCGTTTAACGGCCAGAAATTCCATTTGATTTAGTTGTTTATTTTTCCAACGCGTAATGATCGGATCCAGGGCGTGTGTCGGGCCCCATAGATGCAAGTCACCACGTCCCATTACACCTGTACGCCCGATCGGGTTCAATGGGCGTCCATTGCAAACGTCGATTTTGACGACGGACTCGGCGCGATAGCTATAAAACTTATTTAAAAATCAAAGAAGTTTTTAACATCCACCTATGTCGATCCGTCTTGTGCTCTTCATCCCAACTGTTAAACGTTATCTGTGTATAGTCCTCGACATCGGACCACACAGCGCGATTCGGCTCACAGTACATGTCGTTGGTGTAATCGATTGGTTTATAATCGAGAAAGGACTCCTTCCAGCTCGCCAATGAGGGCGGGACGATGAAACGTCGTTTCTTTGTGTTACCATATAGACGCGCACTGAAATAAATTGATGATAAGAAGTCATACTAAGAGACGTTTTCTAAAGTGTTTGCTAAATTGTTTTCTAAGTTAAAAGGCAATCTAAAATAAAGCAGTTTTCACGATTTTAGCGTAATTAGTTTCTTGGCCAGCTGTTCTTGTGAATAATCTTCTGATTTGAAGGATTGATCATAAAAAGAGTGTTTTTTGATAACTTACTAAATTAATGCAATTTTCGGCAAAATGTAGCTATCATTTGATTGCCTTAATTTAGAAAACAGCTCTATGAAAAAGTGAACTACATTTGAAAGATAGTAAGTACCGCGATTTAGAAATTTGGCGTATTGTCGTTTTGGCATTGTCCTTCAAATTTGTTCGCATTTGTTTGTGGTCCTCCATTAACGCCTCGCATAATGATGTCAAATCGTCAATCTTGTTTTTAATCTCAATCAAATCCGCCATTCGTGGATCGACCGCCTCTTTCTCGCGTAAGTAGGACTCCATTGCCCACAGTTCGAACAGGCGTAAGTCATCTTCTGAGTCGCTTTAACAATTAGGGATTAAAAAAGTTTGCAGTAATCAGGTAACTGGCAACACGTAAAAATTCTCACATAAACTGTTAAAACATTTTTATATACTTAAAAAGAAGTCGATCCCTGTTGCCCATAATGATCCAGCTCGTGTTTCAACACTTTCTCGTGAATCTCCGCCGCCGACATGTAAACGCGTCGCATTGCATGCTTCCCACCGCGAAAATTGTCGACCATTTCAACAAACTGCGCACTCATGCTCACCTTATCGGTGCCATGTTTGTACGCCGCGTACATGTAATTGATGATGTACTTGCCCCATGAAAAAATGACAAAGGGCGGCGGCAGGACTGGTTTGTAGAAGTACTCGTGAACGAGTTTGTATTTCCCGAATTTGTAGTGTTGCACCGCCATTGTCTCAATTTTTCCGAACGTTGACGAAAAGAGCGCAATCAACAAATTCAGCAGAAGTACATTGGCAATGAGCATATAAATACTCTCGAGCAATTCGACCGACAATTTAATATTCGGGCAGCGTTGCTGAATACGCTCAGTATCATTGATCGCATTCGTCACCGTCATCCCCACTGTATCGTAACAATCATCACCAGGCGACAGGGCGTCACCCGCATGGCCGTATGAGCTGCGCTCCGAATTGAACAATTCACCGTATATTGAGTAGTAGGGCACATAAAGCACCTCGTAAAACACTTCCCCAATGCGCCATTCGTTTGGATAAAGTAAAGCTTGAGTTGAGATGCCGTATGCCAGGCCGAAAATGACAAAGTAGACGAGAAAATCAATCATATTCAGCGACATTTGGTGGATCATAATAATGTTGACCGATGGCGAAAGGAAGCTAATTGTTCGTACCATGAAAACGGCAAATGCAATGCAATAAAAGTTGTGGGCCCAGGCATTCACCGTATCTTCCAAGTTCAAGTAACACGTCGCCGTTGACGTCAGTGACAAGTTCTCGGGAACAGTTGAAAAGTAATAGGCACGAAAGGCGAAGCCAATGGCAAGTAGAATATAAGCAGCTGCGTCAAACTTGTTGTACCCGTCGGACCACCAGTTACGGGTTTTCGATATTAAATCCCCTGGCTCATGGAGGACTTGACGTTGCTCGTCCAAGACAAATGTCAGGTACCAAATAAATAAAATGAATTCGAGAACTTAGTTTGAAGGTCAGTAAACTAGTTTATAATAAGATTTAGCAATCTTCATAATTGACCTGTTTCCTGTTGGTTGATCACAAAACTTGAACATAATAACATACGAAAATAATATAAGAAATAGGAAGTAAAAAAGGCAGTTATATAAATAGACAAGCTGTGGCGATGTCACTGCCAACATATAGCCAAAGTCAATGGTTGTGCTCGGTTTCAAGTCACCCGTGAATTCATCTTCTGCTTTCCAAACACGACGCAGTTTTTCTTGGACACCGTCAAGTGCCATGAACTCTAGTGATTCACTTTCCACCGCTAGTTCCAACACGGTTTTGTTGCCCAGCGCCGATGACTGTCTGATGAGAAGTTTCATTGCCTTGTTTGGATTCTTGTTATATGCCACTTTGAATATCTCGCACGCTTGCTCCTCATAGAAGTTGGCCTCAGCTGTTACCTGCTTCAAACAAGCAGTCTTTGTGCCCGCCTCTCGAATTAGATTTCGAAAGTAGAGCGTGCCCACCAACGCCATTGATATCGTGTCGGTTGCATTTTTCCACAGTATTCGTGCAATATCAAATCGATTGAATAGGAGAGCCCATGTGAATACTTGTTTCTTTGTAATGTTTCGCTTGAGAATGTCACTACATAAGTACGCCGAGTTCCAGTCTTCCATGAAGATTTTCTGTTCAATAGCGGCCAGGCACTTGAACAGCTTGTCAATGGTGAACATGTGTAGCTCGTTGTTTTTCCATTGCTTGTCGCTGATGGAAAATGTCTTTTGCAAGTGATGTCGGTTGATTGACTGTTGATTGTGTTTCATTTCATAAATTAAACCCTCGTGATAAATACGCGTAAACGTGTCAAATGTCATAAAGCGTGGCACGTTGATCGCCTCATTGATCAACAGCTCGACAAACTGCGGCTGACCATTTATAAGAGCATATTCTAGCAATTGTCGATAAGAGGCAATGGTCAATTGGCTTGATTTGATGATGGTGTCACGAGCGAATTCAATCTGTTTCAAATCGATGGCAAATTGAAACTTACGCTCGTCGGTATTTGGCAAGTTTGCCAGTGCACTGGAGAATTATAGAAGTTATTGCAAGGGATAAGTTATTATGAAGTGTTTACCTAAAGAATGAGTCTTCCATGTGGTCGTTTGTGTCATGATAGAAAATATGGATTAGGTCCTGTTGACATAGTATTAGTTGTAGCACTTGCGTCAATTGCCGTGTCTGATTGATATTGTCTGACTTCAAATTCGCTTCCGCCAGAAACTCTTGTGTTTTCTGATCATCAATCTGCTCCATCGCAATCAACACACGCTGATGCTCATCCTCGCTGTTTATCTTGGTGTCGTCAATGGCACCCATACTTTTCAGAAATTCAATTCCATAGCGAATAAAATCACAGACGCCGCCTGTGTGTGCCAATAAAACAATTGGATACGAGCTGAGCAACATTGACTTGATCTCGTTGAGCTGATCAAGTTTGCCACCAAAAACGACGCCTATAACCGGCAGCCGATGACCTTTTACATGCGTCATGGCACCCATTGCCATGAGCATATCATGTTTGTATGTACGCATTGACTCAGCTCCACCAGGTGCCCGAATAAGCAAATACTTACTGTGATTACTTTCCAGTATTTGATGCGTCGACCCATTGTCGAGCTCCATCTCACTCGTATCACTGTCATCGCCGTCGGAGTTGGTATGAAAAGGCGAAATTATGATTTCTTTGTCCTGGTCATTCAACAGTCTCTTCTTCAATGGTGGATATAGTTCCTCGAAATTAGCCAGTGCAATAATTTCGACATTGTCATTGTGCGCTGTCGAATAGAGCTGTCGTGCGCGGCCAACCTCACTGATGCATCCACTGTTGAATCCATCTGTGACAATCCATCCCTTTACTTTTGCCGCGGACTCGTACAGACCCCGTCGGAAATGAGTGAGGAGCTGAAGCGAACTTTTTCCAAATGAGAAATGACCGCCAATCAACGAGAAGACAACGTTTGGACGTTTTGTGTTCCATTGGTTTACGACAGTTTTTTCGAGCAGGGACCCCGGCTGATAGGAGTAGTCAAATATGCCAAAGTGAGAGCTCCGCTCGGCCATTGATACGAAGCGCACTTTTCGCATACTGTTGACGCCATTTCGCTTTTATTGTCATATTTTAGTCAATGTTATTTTTTTATAAGTCCTTTTTACCTTGCTAAGCTTCAGCAGCTTGTCCCTTTCCATCAGCGAAGTGGTCTTCTTCCACGTCTTCTTGACGGTCTTTGAGTACCATTCGTTCACTAAGTTACTTAACTCGCGAGTATTAGACTCTGTCCGTGATCTGTTCATAATGGCACGTCTATTGTCTCGTAACAAAAAAAAAATGAGTCAAAATTCTATTCTTCTAGTGGAACATTGTACAGTTACATTCTCACGGCTGTGGCGCATAATGGAGTGCGATACTGATTCTAATGCAGTTCTACTCACTAAGACACTTATTTGGCTGACTCCGCAAACAATCAAATGTTGTGCCTGGAAATGATTTCGACACATGCATTGGCATATCTACTTACGACATGATGGATGGGCGATTTATTCAGATATACAACTGTAGCATTCTCTTCCTGGTGATAATAGTCGACATAGTTAAAGTAGGACGATTTTTTTATTCAATTCAAAGTTCAAAATTCGACTTCATAATAATGCGAAATTTTTCGACCACGAAAGTAAACATTAGTTACAGTAGCATCCACAGAAGTAGCAAATAAACTTTCGCGAGATGCCACCCCTAAATTGATCAGTATCACATTTCCGCTTTCGTTTCTCACTCGGAAATTGAATAAGTTTATACTGTAATCCAATGAAACTTATTAAACCAAAAGCAACACAGCTTATGGTACATAAATGACACAAAAGACACATTACGTCAAATATTTATTGTTTGTTCGAATTAAATCAAACTACTAGCTTTATGAATGAACGCATTACCCAATTTATTCACCCGCAGAAAAAAGGTGACAACCACTGTCACAGAAGAATCTACTAGCCACACTGGGCACACTGTCAAGTCCAAGTGCCGAATGATGAAACATTGCACAAATTAACAGCGTCACACTTAGTGGTATTACCGTGAAGAGGAGCAAACCTGTTTTATACGGCTTCGTGGTTTAATAAGTCCATCAATTCAAGTTATAGATCCGTGCGGAGCTCTACGCAGTCCCATCACTCTCGGCATCATTTTTGAGTCGTCATGCTTGAATCAGTCAAAGAAATTTAATTGGTGTTTCTGACGCGTTGTCATTATAATAGTGGACATGTGTTCTACGCGTCCAAATCAATCGTGCTGTTGGGTCCGGCGATAAAACCTAATGGCGATCATTATCCCGAGCTTGTTCAGCTCACTATTCCATTCTATTCATTCGATCACATTAGTCGTAAACGAGCTCTCTAAGTGTGCATTTTGTTTAATACGAATGGATTAGCCACCTATGACTTGTTAATTTCGAAATTGGACTTGAAACAGTCCATTCGTATCGCCCGGCCTGAGTCTGCGCTTATTCAAACGTGTCTAATAGAGAAAGTACAGCAATGCCACGGTGAGTTTGAATAACTGTCGATTTGTTCTGACAGTTCCGTTATCATAGTCGTACCCGCTATGTGCCAATCAACGAGCGTATCGCCGACTATTGCTACGATTTCATTCCCGACGAGCGCCTGAACGCTGGCAACTATGGCCACAATCCGTTGCCCGAGGATGCCAACGAGATCTATGAGCCGTTTGACGGACAGGAGCGCGACTTCTTCCAGGATGGCCGCCGCAAGTTCTTTGCCGCATCGGAGGATCCATCGGCAGTCTTTGGCAAGGATTTCCAGGGTGGCAAGGGTGCAGTCACCGAGACCATTGAGACGATGCCCGATGGCAAACAGGTTAAAAAACGCGTCGTTACAACTTATGAGGATCTTGAACCGTGAGTTAAATCAGTTCATTACGTAATCATGTGACCTTGGTTTACAGGGCCTATGTTGAAGAGAAAACATCAGCCAAGCAGGAAGCAGAACAAAAAGAACGCAAGCCAATGACGCCAATGGAGATCATGTTCGCCACACAACAGGCAATGCGTGATGTGATGCAACGGGCGAACAATACGCAGAAACGAATGGACACCACTGGCATTGATGTGTGCCGTTTAGCCGCACAATGTGGTGTCAATCTTAATGAAGAGGCGCAGTAAGTGAGTTAATTTGCAGTTTTTCTCTATCCTTTGCTTGTTCACTCGCTTGAGTCGGCTAATTTGGACAGTTTTCACTCGTTTTAAACTCACTTGACCGGCACCTGGGCTTACCCATTGGCTATTATCTTTTTTTGTAGAACAAAACTTTTTAAACTTTTCGCGAGCAAAAAAGAAACGAAGAAAACTAGGCATTATTGTTTTTGCATTTTATTGAATGAACCTTATTAGCTCGTCAACCCCGCAGAACCAAACAGAACAATCGCATCAACAACAGGACTACTCTGGTTCGGCACCGCGTGATGTGAAGATCAATGTCAAGCGATACCGTTAATCTTTATTCTGTAATAAACCCCTTTGTAACACACGTAAGACGCGGTCGCAATTTGACGATTTATGCGCCCTGTCACTGATCTGGCTGAATTTGTCGTTTTCTGTATGGTTTCACGCTTATCCCACACTCGGTGACCATATGACCGACGACGACGGCCGATACTTATATATAATTGCGGTAGTAATGGCCTCTAATGCATTAAAATGGACATCATTTTGTCACGCGGACAACAACGAAATCAGTGGTGGCATGACCCAACGAGACACTGAATAGTAATAACACGGGGAGCGAGACTATAATGCACGTTTGATCTGAATTGATCCACTAATTGATTAGCGCGAATGAATGCGCTGCCTGTATCTATGTTTAGCCTGTCCTGTTTGGTTCAAAGTGCCACCGAAGATGTCACTCATTCATTTGGTGCAAGGTTCAATCAATTGGTAGCAGACGGTATATGACCACTCATTAGAACACACAAAGTAAAGCCCGGGCACTCTCTCGGCCGTTGAGGAAGAAAAAGGGCTGACTCGGACACACTTGTACACGTGATATTTCATTCGTTTTTTTTCTTCTTCATCCCTCCCTTGCTCTCTCCCATTCTCGGATGGCGTCGTAGTGCTAGGTTAATAGGCTCGCCTCGTACACACAGGCGCAAATTGTTTCACCAGCATTTTTTTCCACTCGACTGGCATCATGTTAGAGAACAGCTGACGATGCATGGAAAGTATGACACAAGCATCACTCGGTAACGACACTATTACTCGGTAAGTCTAACTGCGACATTGTAAATCATCAAACAGTGACGAAACAAACTCGGTTGGACGAAACACAGCGGCTTTTTATTATTTGGCTGTGTGTCAACCCTAACCACTGGCATCATACCATAAAACTGTAGACTATGTCATCTAATTGGAACACTTGATTAGCTGGTGTTGAGCTGTGAAAAAAAGAGTGCGACGTGTACATTAGCACAAATCCACTTAAAACGAGTTTACGTTAAGATTCAACACGACCAATGGCATACTCACCGAAAGGAATCATTTTAATTATTTAATACTGATTTTAATTATCGCAACGCGTATATACAATCAATAAGGTGATCGATAGTACAATTGAAATACTGTTCCAATTGCTCACCGCCGTCTGCATCATTACGGCACTTTTCGGACTCTATCTGGGATGTGGTGGTTAGTAGTAGTAGTAAACTGGATCACACTCAAGAATTAGAACTTATTCTGAACTTTGAAATCTTGTGGTATATGTTTAGTTTAACTTTTTACATAAATGTTTAACTAACGGGGTACCGTACATTAACGCGTGGTCGAAGCACTAAACGGAAATATGGATAATCAGCTCAGTGGTAACCACCATTACAACAGCTAGTCGCGCTCACTGTCTATGCGTTGACAATTGGAAAGAATTCAATATTTCGTACGCCACTTTCGCGAGGCAGCTTTGCACTATTGAGTGTATCAAATGTGTTGTTCCTTGTCGAGACCTCAATTGTTATTTGGACCTTATTACAGCCGACCGTTGTCAATGGCGAGCTTGATGCTGGTACATGTCGGATCCAGGTTAGTATCGTCATGTGCGTGTGTTTGGCTGTAGGGTAAACGTTTGCCGTCGATTAGACCTTTAGTGTGATCAATCATAATATTTGAAGAGCGCCAAAACCTAACTACGGTATTACAGCACACTTTCAAACACGATTTATTAAGGAGAAGATACCCAACATAATGATGGCAACAGCCTTCTACCCAATATATTTGTTTCTGTGGAGCCGCCAACTGTCCATTTACAGGTGTGATAATGCGTTTAGAAATGGAAGGACGATCGAAAATGACGAAATACTTTCAGGGATAAACGACTGTCGTCGGCACTTCCCGCCTGGCTCCGTATGTTCTCACAGTTAACGCTGACATAGGGCTCTGACATGAATGCAAAAAGTCTCACTTTTTAACCCGAGCATTCGGAAAGTGGAAATTTTTTGGAATCCGTGTCGAACACAGAATCATGACGGCTCTACGACCGAGTCTAAACTTAGATTGGAATGTTGATCTGTTTTAATGTCGGCCTGTCATTTAGACCCTCTTTTGTCATGTCGAACAAAGGGACTCATTCTCGCCGTGCTCACCGGATTCATCGTCATACTAAGGAACAAAATGAGCCAAATGCATTCTGTATTTTAATCCAAAAATGTGTACTATGGGTTCATTTCAAACTGAAACAGTTCAAGTTTGGCCGATCCATATGAAGTATACGAGCATCGCGGTTTCTGTTATAAACGAGATGATTGGTGGAGTCTGTTCAGTGCCATTGGAACGTGCGTCGGACCGCTTAGCTAACTACTTGTGTACTTATTCCTATCTCATTTTAGTATGCTTATAATTCAAGGCTGCCTACTCTTCCTGTTTTGGTACCCGATAATGACAGCTTTGGCAACGGGTCACTCGTCATTAACGCAATACGTGCGGCGTTGTGCAATATTAACTGGGGTGACGGCCATTTCGGATTGTACGACACTTGGTTTCATGATTATTTTTCTGGATAAGGCGCCGATTCCATTATTGGCAACTGTATACGTAAGTACCCTACTAGCATAAACATGTAAATGTGCAACGTGTGTGTTTATTGTAGCCAGTCAATTTGCTCGTCAACATTTCGTGTTGCATTTTCTCGTACCGACAGGGACCAGATATGATGTTCCCCTGGCGCGTCCTCTGCTGTCCAGTCACCGCCGCGCAAATGGCCACCAAGTCCGTGTTGAAGAGTAAAAGTGAAGTGACGACCGATCAATCGAGCGTGAAAATGATGAACAATCAAATGCATTAAACAATAAAAAGGTTGCACATATTCATTCTACACTTTAGTCCGTTTTTATTTGTTTGTACAGTATTTCAACGAGACGCGGTGAAAACTCCCCGGGGAGAAATTGCAAGTAAACTTCGAATATATTAACTTGGGGAGTGAGAGATAGGATTGGGAAGGTCGCACTCGACCAGAGTAATCTATCAAGGGACTCACAGCTCACACTGATTAGTAGACTTTGTTGTCTAATTTCAAGTATATACATGGATATATGTACAGATGACTTATCGCCAGATTACTTTTTATAAATTTTGCCATGGCCCTTATTCCCATGGTCGCCGATCCGGCAGCCATCTAAGTTTGGGATCGAAGGGCCCGTTGAGATTGTTGCCCTCATTGCACAGATCGTCTTGACAGCATCCGACCAGAATGCACTGGTTCAAACGCCCATGCTTGCCATAGCACTTGTGCGAATTGCGCTGTACATTGCACGCGTCCTTCTTTTTGCATCCACGGGTCAGCATACGGCGGCCATTCTCGCGTCGATCAAAAGTCATACAGGCGTAGCCCTGTAACCATATTAGCATGTGTGTTTTAACGTTAGAATGTTACGTACCGACATCAACGGGCACGGGACCTCTTCTTGACAGTCAGATGGCGAACCAACTGAGTTGCATGAGAAACAGCGTGGCGTGGCAGCTATAATTTTGACATTTAGACACTGATAAAGACGCGAAAAGTATTCTTACGTGTGGTGAAGGGTACTGAACGAACGTCGGTCCGCTTGCCATCGCTCATGGTGGCGAAAATGCCGAGCATATAATTCTTGCCGATTTTGAGACCGGACGCAGCCAAATAGACATCAGTGGTAGTTCGTTCCTGATCCATTGAGCCCGCCGGTGGCGAGAGATTAACGCTGTAGCTTGCCTTGTCGGGTATTGAGTTCATTGAGCAGTTGACGGAAACAGTGGCGTCACGTTTAACGCGCGCTCTATACACTCGAATCTTAGGTGGCTCAGGTGCTGAAAAGTATAGGGTTATCAAATGTGATCAAGCGGATTGAATACTATGTTTGGCTGGGGCCGAAGTTTACCAGTTTCGAACTCAATCTCCGATATGTCCGTCTCTCCACCATCGTCCAAAGTGGCTGACACGTGAACAATGTATGTGGTCAGTTTTGACAGATTTTGCAGCAAATGATGGATGTCCGATGTTACAAATGTGACGTCTTAACCAAGTAAGTTAGTTACTTTGCCCATTACCGTGTTAAACTAACCGTAAGTGTCACTATTCTTGGAGAAGGCTCGTAGGCGATAATGAATGGCATTTGGTATTTCTTCCCATTCGATTAATGCGCTCGTCGTCCGGATGTTATGTGGTTCGACTACGATTGGTGGGCCAAGTGGTGCTGGAATGAACGATTAGACAGTGTTAGTGGCGAACCATTAGCTTACCGGTTGCTTGAGAGATAACGAACTCGTCCGTCGTTAGGACATTATCACTCGACTTAGCCTTGATCATGAAATAGTATGGTGTCTCTGGTTCCATGCCAGTCACCACTACTTCGTTGTCAGTTAACTTCATTGGCAGCATACTTTCATAGCCATCCGGAATAGGTCTCATGTCCAAATAGTAGACAAAGTTCTCGGGCAGTTTTGTCCATTGCAACCCGAGTCGCCTTGACTTGATGATCGGGAAGGTCAAGATTGGAGCTGTAAATAAAAACATAAATAAATGATGAAAAAGTGTGATAATTACCTGGGGGAGCAGTGAAATGGGTATAAGTGACCGCATCAGTATGGAAATCAGCAGCGGGGTCTGTCGAGAAGCCACACAGTTCAATCGCATACTTCGTCGACGGCATCATGCTTTCTAACTTAACGCCCGACGGGTCAAGCACCTTGATCGGGTTCGGTTGATTTGGCAATGGTGGCGTTAATGTCATGGTGTAATGGTCGACAACATCCAATTGAGGCCAGCTGATGTGGCAAGATTAGTAAATACGCTTTCAAACGGCAAAGTCTTACCTCAAATGCATTGCATATGAAGTAACGTTCTGGATCAGTACTGCGCCCAATTTCGGCCCAGTTGCAAAATCGCAGACATGCTCGTCAGTAATCCAGATTCCACGTGGCGCCAATGCAGTCAATACAAGGCGATAGTCGGTCTCTGGTGCCAGGTCGACCAGTCGCACGAAATTGCTGCTGATCGGTATTTTGGTTAATCCAGTCTGTGTTGGCGGGTCAATCACGGCTAAATAACGATGTGCATTTGGGATTGGGTCCCACTCGATCATTATTGATGTACTGCGTTTCTCCTTTGATTTTGCCTCAATTGGCGCAGGTGCTGGTGGTAAAAATGTGTTATCATTGAAGTGGTCAACTCCATTCTAACCTGTTAACAGTGTCATATCCGCCATATCGCTTTCGCCCTGTTCAACCAGTGCGACCACACTAACACTATAAGAGACTGATGGCTCGGTACCTTCCAGCATCATCACTGTATTGTTACGATCAAAATTGGTTTGTCCATTTATTGGCGGCGTCACCCTGACGCGGTACCCAGTGACGCGTGGTGAAGTCCGCGTCCAGAAGACACGCGCGGAACTCGTTCGCACGGTGCTCATCATCAAAGTCGGTGCACGTGGCGCCGTCAACACTTGCAAATGGCCGACATCGGTTTCGCTCTCGTCAAACATGATCGCCTTGACTTGAACTGTATACAGGGTGTCGTAGCGCAGGTCTTTTAGTAATAGCGAATTGCTTAGTAACTGTTTTTGGGAGGTTAAGTATGATAAGACTAAAATAATAGACACGCTTTCAGATGTCGAAGAGGCGTCCCAATAACACGTTAAGTTTAACCTCCGATTCCTGAAGCTTATCGGGCACTTGTTCAGTCTTTGGGAAGACATCCAGCACATAGTGTGAAATTTCGTCAATAGTGGACCAGCCCAATTGAACCTCGGATGATGTTATCCCACTTGCGACGACAATGGGTGCTGATGGTGCAGTGCGTCTACTCATGATGACGGGATCCGTACGCGTGTTTCCGTTAATCACCAATGATAGGCTCACTTCATAGTCCGTCTCGGGCGTTAACTCACGGGCCACATACTCAGTCGAGATGACCTTGATGAAACCGGCTTCGTTAAGGTAACTGACTTCGGGGAAAATGGTTAGCTCGGCATGAGTCGCTTCAGGTATCATATCCCACTCGATATTCATCTCAGACGTTTTCACGTTTGTAATCATCGAGTATGGTGGTTCGGGTGCAGTGGTGAAAGAAGTGGTGAATGCATCAGACTTTCCAGTGTCGGTAACGCCAATAATGGTGCAAGTGAACGTTGTTTTCGACTGTAAGTTGGCAATGGAAAGTGATGAGCCAAATATCTGGTTCGGCAAGGCTCCGACGGAGGGCTCGAAGGTCATCTCAAAATGATCAAAAGCGACGTCACCATTCCAGACCAGATCAACGGCTGAACTTCGAATAGCATCAAATATAATGCTTGGTGGGGACGGGGCGGTTTTAAACGACAGCTCCACCGAATCACAATGCTCGCCAGACGTAGTAAACGCATCGAACTGAATGATGTACCCGGTACTAGGGTTAAGCAGATCCAAAACAAGATTATCTTCTGATATAACCAGCAGTTCATTAGAATCAGACGTAATAAGCTTGATCTCGAAACGTGAAAACTGGTCGTTTTGATTTTGCCAGCTCACTTTGGCCACAGTAGATCTTATCTCATCAAGGCTGGGTTTTGGCGGTGCAATGACTGTATTAACATGAACATTCGTGGTATCTGACTCGCCAAATGCGACAACACATACAACGTCAATTGTAAATGATGACTTGGGTAAAACGTCGGTGACTCTGACATGGTTGTTTTCATGAAAGATCTGTCCAGATGGGGGCATCATTGTCACATGATAATCATCGCATTGGTCATCCACAGGCCAGCTTATTTCAAACTCGCTGGATCGAACGGATTCAACATTGGCTGCCGGCGCAGCAACTACAGTTCGCTGTGATGCGTGTGAAGGGTCTGTCCGTCCGAAATCGACGCTTGTGATCAAAATGAACTCGTATTCGGTATCCGGCTGCAGATTGTCAATACTAATCATCTGTTGCGTTTTTTCGGCAATCATTGGGAAACCGGGTATTTCGGGTTTTGATTCAATCGAGTACAGTTGCGCGCCATCAACAGACTGCCAATGCAACTCGAGCGAAGTAGACCGAATGTGATCAAACCAAAGTGAGGCGCCTTCGGGAGCTATAATGTGATGTTAGGGTCTGCGGTAAAGCATTAGAGCTGATGATGCAAAAAACGTGATTATTTATCAATTAACTTCCGACCAGCCGGAAGTCAAGGCAAAGGCACCGTCTACAAGACGACTAATGAGATTATTAAGACTATTTAAACCCCGTGGGAGATAGATTCACTTACCAGTTGTATAAACGGCATCGGTCCAGTCAGTATGGGTATTGTCATTCATCACAGCACGAAGCTTAAATGTATAGAACGTATCTGCGTCAAGATCATCAATTATGCGCTGAACATTATGCCCATGCAACGTCACCATTGCATCATATTCGGGTTCTTTGGTCGGGTAGTATATGATTTCGTACTGAACAGCATCCTGGATAAAGGAGCTAGACAACTGCATACTGGTCGATTTTATTTCATCGATGATTAGCATTGGTGGTGGCGGTGATGTTGCAAACGCAATGGCATTAGATCTATCAGTAGTTGAGTCCGCCAACTCGCCAACCAGTGTGATGTTATAGTTTGTTTTCATTGCAAGCCCAGGCAGGGTAAGTCCATTTGTAAGTACCTGTAAATTATCATGTGAACAATTTCGTCGAATTGTTATATGTTGTGGACAAAGAGCTTGTCTAGTTAGACTGACCTTGAGTGGGTTGTGTTGCCCCTCGACTTCCGGTTCAATCCACACCAAGTACGACTTCGCATTGTTCACTGGTTCCCAGGCCAATTCCGCCTGTGTGGAAGAGACCGATCTCAGCTCGGTGCCACTCAACAAAGGTGCCGTAACAATCGCCGCCCGTGTTGGTTCAGATGCGCCAAAGTTATAGATGGCACGCTGTGAAAAGGAGTTAAATTGCGCCATTCTAAATTTTAGAGCACACTTACCAAAGCAAACGAGTAGTGTTGATTTGGCACCAACTCCGCAATAGCAACGGAGGCGTGTTTCCGCTCTATAACGACGATTTGATTGTTTTCACTGGTGCCGCTGATTCCATACTCCAGTTCAAGGAACATGGGCGTTACAATATGCGCCTCGTTTTGATCCCACTCGAGCGCCCTGGTCCAAAATAGTTGAACTGTAGTGGATCGGACATCGCGAATGCCGAGCTCGGGCATTGAAGGCACTTTCAGGGTTCTAAGCACAACTGTATTCTCCAGCTTTTTCACATGCTGCAGGGATGTCACCGTGATTGTGTATTCCGAGTCGGGCATCAGATTTGCCTGTTCCCACACCAAGAAGTCATCATTGGCCAGATTGGCGTTTGAGACGACATTATTTGATTGGTTATCAATCACCTGAACCGCGTACGACTGCGTCCCGGGCACCGATGGCCACCATATTGAGATGAATGTCGCGCCGAGATGTTTGACATTGATCACGGCTGGTTCGGGGTCGGTTAAAATATCGATTTCGGATGTGAGCGATTTGCCACCTTAAATGTTGTTCTAAAGAGCACATCTGGGCTTGATTCAACTTACCATATTGAGCTGAAACGAGAACTTTGTACTGACGGAAGGGAGATAGATTATTGTACTCGAAACGTTCGACAGAGTGAGCACGTCGTTGATCAATTAGAAGACCCTCTTGGTCGCGAATTTCCGTTAAATAGACAGTTGCCGCGGGTACTGTGGTCCATTCGATCAAGAGGCCAGATGAGGAGACGCTGATTAGTGAGATGGTTGGCGGCTCTGGGTCAGACAGGATCGTCTCAGATGACGAATAGGCATCCCCATTAGACGTGTGACCAGTCACCGATACTTTATAATTGGTAAACGGTGTCAAATCGCCCATTGTGAAGTGTTTCTCGCGAACGAACACAGGTTCAAGGTCATTCACTTGAACAAAATAGCCATTTGTGACGCCCGGAACACCAATCCAATTGAACAAAATCGAGCTCGATGTCGTTTCAATGTTGCCAATGACCGGCGAAACGGACTCTGAAGTAAAGAGGGGAAGAATGAAAATTGTGAATGAAAATTGTGAACAAATTGGCGATATCCGTACTTGTTTGAATCGTCGTGCTACTGGTGAAACGACGTGTCGCTTGATGTGCCGCCACTGTGATTGTGTATTGTGACCAATGATCTTTATAACGAGTTATTCAGCGAAATGTTTTTAGAAGATGCACATCTATTAAATATCGATTAGGATAAGTTCCACCCGAGACCTAAGTTATCAATCGTGAGTGTGTTGGTCGACGGGCCAACCTCCATTTCAACGGGCGTCTTCCCATTCAACATAATCGTATAAGTCTCCACATCGGGCACCGGTTGCCATGTGAAGGCGACTGCGGACTCCGTTATTGAGGTGACATGGATAAATGGGGCTTCTGGATCGGTTTTGAAGTCAACATAGCCGGCTAAATCTGGGTAACCAGTTAAATGTGCGAGCAACTCGGCTTCATAATTTGTGTATGGGTTGAGTTGGCCAAGTGTGAAGTGCTCCTCAGCTGAATCCAATTGATGACTTTGCATAAGAACATTATTTTGATAAAGATTAAGCGTGAAGCTGTCTGAACCGGGCACACGTGACCACGAAATTACGGCGGTGGTGGTACCAATTGAATCGACACTCAATTGAGGCGGTATGCTTCGTGTACGTGCTTGATCAGATGCAGTGATGAATATGGGTCCTGGACCTTATTGCACGCCCTTATTGCACGGTGCAAAAAGGTCCGGACCCTTTTGCACAAAACTCATGTAAAAAGGTCCGCGGACCCTTTAGCACGAAATTGGACCTTTTTGCAAAGATCACTACGCTCAGCATGACTGTCGTTAGTAACATAAGAGGTTAGGTCAGTCGATGTAAACTTCTTACACAAAAAATTTTATGTTAAGTAAAATCTACTGAGGGTATCGCCTGAGGGGTAATTGGGGACGCTGATCCCGAAAATTGCAACGTAGAAATTCATAAAAAATCTTTTTGATCTTCAATTCCACGTTTTTAGGCATTTTTCAAAAGTGACTCAACTTTGACACGCTCTATATTGCCAAAACGGGGGTAATACTCTCGCGATCTTTTGATATTTAAACAAATTACCAGAAAAGTTCTAGTCGAACAAACGGTGTTAAAGTTCAGCCTTTTATGAAATTTTAGGTAAACACACAACCTTATTTGTTGGACCCGATGAATATGCCGTGTGAATAAAATGCTTTCAACGTGACATCATATGCAGTGAAGGGCAGCAACGAGTCAAACTCGTAGTTGGCGACATTTTGATCCAACTTTTTTGTGAGAACGATCGCATCGACATCGGCCAGGGCCAAGGTCACCT